>PVJI01023648.1:0-23201 GCA_004026765.1 Micronycteris hirsuta
AAGCAAGAAGGGGCTGGAGAGAAATATTTCAAATCATGAAAAGCAAGGACCTACAACCAAGAATAATCTATCCAACAAAACTGTCATTTAGAATGGAAGGGCAGATAAAGTGCTTCTCAGATAAGGTCAAGTTCAAGGAGTACATCATCATGCAGCCTTTACTATATGAAATGTTAAGGGGTTTTATATAAGGACTCAGGAGAGAAGGCACCAAGGCCAGATCAGCTACCGGGGAACTCAGATCAGCCACAGCCAAGACGTTTGTGAGGTAAGCAAGCAAAATACAACCAGAGAAACAAATTGTAACCAGAGACATTGAAATTTAGAACAATCTGGCAGTAAGCAGAGGGGAGGGGGAAGGGGATAATGGGGACAAGGGTATTCAGGAACTGCTATAAAGGACACATGGACAAAACCAAGGGGGAGGGTGGAAGCAAGGGAGGGAGGTGGGCTTGCCTGGGGTTGGGGATGGGGGTAAATGCAGACAACTGTAAGTGAACAACAATAAAATAATTAAAAAAAAAAAACTGTCAAAATTCAACAGTTTAAAGAGCTTCCTTGATTTGATAAAAACAATACACCAATGATTCTATAGCAAATATGGTGTTTGTGGGGAAACTTGCATTCTCTGTAAGATCTGCCCCTAGGCAAGAGGTTTGGCCAAGGCCGTGACAAAGGGAAAGAAGACTTACCAGGATTGGAAAGAAAGAAACAAAATCACAAATATTTGCAGATGTTATGATTATGTAAATAAGAAATAAGTGGATTGAACAGAACAACCATTAGAACTAATGGGAGATAAGAATGATAGCATTTTTCTTTACTGGTATTAACCAAGCAAAAACATAATTGGACATCAGATACTATCTATGGTAGCTGATAAAGCTATAAAGTAAGAAATAATCTCTCAAGAGAATGTAAAACAACATTTACAGATAAAACATTAAAACTATTTGAAGGACTTAGGGCCTGAAAGTGAGGAAAAACTTGAATAAGACCTAAAAAGCACAAACTTTAAGGTGAAAAATTGCTTACTACAAAATTAAGAGGTTCTTCCACTATCAAGGACACATGGACAGAATCGAGGGGGAGGGTGGAGGCAGGGGAGGGAGGTGGGGTTGGAGTGGGTGGGGAGAGGGGAGGGGAGAGGATGCAGACAACTGTAATTGAACAACAATAAAGTAATTTAAAAAAATTCAGAAAAACGTCAAAAAAAAATTCAGAGGTTCTTTGACTTGAAGGACAGCATAGAGGCAGCTAACACACAGATTACAGATTAGGAAAAGGCATCCAGAATGTCTAACCAGGGATTGACATTGGCATATACAAAACCAAACCTGCATTGCAGCAAGAAAAAGACAGGAATCCTAATTGGAAAATGGGCACAGGACATGATTAGGTTACTCTTTCTGGCTAAAAAGTATATGAAGATATACACAATTCAAAAGAAAATTTTAAAATAAAAATTTGGTCCACATCAGAATAGCAAGTATTAAAAATCAGAAAATACCACACTTTAGGATGTGAGGACTCGAGCCATTCTAACTAGTAGGTTTATCCTGGAAAGAATTCTGGAAAATCTTAGTAAAATTAAATGTGCACCTATGACCCAGTCAGCCCATGCTTCATATTTCTCAGAGGAATGTGACACATGTCCATCCGGGAACTTAATTATTTGTTTGTTGTGGCTTTGCTGAGGGTAGACATTTGGATTGTCTCCAGTTTTCCATATTAAAGCAGTGCTGCTATGAATGTTCTTGTTCATCTGCATATGTGCCACCGTTTCCCCAGTGCAGTTGCTGGGTCACAGGGAATTCCCATCCCCAACTGCACTAGACGATCCTGGTTGTTTTCCAAAGTGGGGATGCCGATTAGTATTCCCTCAGGCAGCGGGACTGTAAGAAATGTGGTCACTCTAGATGCTTGTCAACACTTAAGACTCAGATTTCAAAAATCTCACCAATATGGTTTGTGTGAAATTCTATCTCAGTGTGATTCTGACTTTCATTTTCTTTATTACTAAAAAGTCAGGCATCATTTTTATAACTTTTTGGCCATTTGTATTTCATTCTTCAATGAAGCACATTGTGGCAAAGAACGTAATCTGTATGATATCAATCATTTAAAATTAGGTGAATCTTGTTTTATGGCCCAAAATGTATTCAGTTCTTGTAAATTACTGTCTCTGCTTGAAATACTTCTCCATTCTTCGGATACAATGTTCATATATATATATATATATATATATATATATATATATATATATATACACACACACACACGGTAAAGTTTATTAACTGTATTGTTCAAATCTTTTATATCCTTACTGATATTTTTCTGCTTGAGTTTGGAGCTATCAACCACTAAGGTGTTTTAAAATCTTCATCTCCTCTGGTACGTGTATGTGTTTCTTCTTGTAATTCTTTTAAAATTTGCTTTATATAGTTTTAAGTTATATTATTTAGAATTTAGTTAAGAATTTTTGTATCTGGTGAATTAACCTTTTCTCATTCTGTAGCTTATCTCAGTGCCTTTTGCCTTGAAGTCTACTTTCACATAGTACCATTAGCTTCCTTTTGGCTACTTGCACTGACACACATTCTTCCTGCATCTGCTTTCACTCTGTGTTATTATGCCACAGGCTTCTTTCTAGAACAGCTTAGAAGTCGGTTTTATTTATTTTTATCCAATCTGATAATCCTCACTTTTAAACAGGTTTAGTTTTCCATTTAGGTTTATGGAATAATTCATATTTTGTATTTCCATGTATTAATAGTTATTAAAAGATTAAATTATAGGTTTTATTGGTCCATCTTTTCTATGTATTTGTCTTTCACAATTTAGGACTTTCTGAATTTTAAGATTTAAGTCATTTAACCTAGAAAATTCAACCATTATTTCTTTGAATATTGTCTTTCCAAAGTTCCCCTATTCTGTCCTTAGGAATTCCAACTTGACTTTTTTAGATATTTCCACTCTACAATCTTTTTCATATTTTCCTTAATCTTGTGTCTTTGTTCTGCCTTATGCAAAATACTCTGATATACTTTCCAATTTATTCTTTCTTATGCTGTGTCTATTCTGTTTTATCATCTTTTGAATTTTAAATTAATTTTTTTTCTTCCTAGAAGTTCTATTTGGTTCTTTTGTCCAAGTATTTCTTTTCATGTTTTAGTCTGTTGTTCCTTATTCATATTTTAAATTCTCTGGCAAGTAGTTTACTGTGGGAAGTGGACCCAGTAAACAGGAGTGGAAGATTACAGAAAGTGAAGTAAGGAGAGCGGGAGAGACAAGCAAGGGTGCCCTGTGGGTGGATCTCCACTGTGGGCAACTGGGATTCAATTCCATTGGGAACTTTGGAAGAGGTGGTATATCAGAACTGTCCACCAAAAGAGAAAGATGAGGGCATTTACTACACTGTTAGTCGAAGGTGTAGTTGCCCCAGGGATGGCAACTTCCCTGTACTTCCAGGTATGCATGCTGAGTGCATAGGTGGTTTCTGAAGGCATCCTGAAGTAAGAGAAGCCCAGGTCCAGAGGGCAAGAAATAAGTGGTACAGCTGAAGAAAATGCTACCAGATTACATCCGTCACTATTGCATAATTGCACTGTCTGGTGTCTTGTGGTCTGATTCTTACGACTATAGTTTCTGCTGGCTCTATATTCTACACTCAAGCACGAATGGTGATTTGTTTATGTGTTTTGTGACATTTTTGCTCTGAGCTTTTATTCTGTGGTAGTTTATCTGTGGGAATTCTTAGAGAATTGATTTTAAGGTTTTAGCCCCTTTAGGGTAGGGTTATTTCTGATTCTGCCAGACGTCTAAGCAAACTACCAACTTGGAATCATTTACCATGTTCTTAACCTGAAGTTTCTTTGGTACCACTGTAGTACTGTGAATTTGTACTAGAAGCCCAAATGAAGGTCTCTTTTGTGGTTTTGAATTCTTAGGTGAGATTGTTTTTCTCCTCTATTAGCACTAGTGATTGAGAAATTAGTTTTTCTTATTTCTAATGTACAAAGTGGATCTGTGGGTCATGAGGTCTCCCGTTAGCCTCTCAGCTCGGTCAAGCCCTGGACTTTGGGTCCACTTTTTCATGTAATTTTAGGTACATCAGCTTTCCTTTCCTACTTGTCAGCTTACTAGCATGTTTTAAAAAGTTTTCTTTCTTTTAATTTTAGGCATCTGTTTGGGGGATTTTCAATGGGAGGGTCAATCAGACTATCTAGGCTTCAATACTGCCTGGAATGGATATATTTATTGTTTTTAAGTCAGAAAGAGCTAATAAAATTTCTAGTAATTCAGGAGGTCTCCAAATTTATCATTGCTGCCACCCCATAGTCAGAGAACATGGTGGAGAATCGGTTCGCCTAGGTTGGAATCTCGGCTCTACATTCACTAGCTGTGGGGTCACAGGTGGGCTCCTCAAGTTCTCTCATCAGAACAGCGGTGCCTGTTTCGCAGGGTTGTGATGGGAATTTCATAAATTAATACACATAAAGAACTTAGAATGGTGCAAAATATTAAGTGCTTAATATACATTGGCTATTATTACCACTGTTATTATTATTCTTTCAAACTTACCTTCTCCTTACAGTCTGCTCTTTCCATTGCCCATTGATGGAATTGATTGTGTGTTGTTATTTCTCTTACCGCTTTTCTCCAGCTGTTAATAAGAAGTCTTTCTCAAAAAACACTTGTTCCATCACTAAGGGACAATTTTCAGCCCTGCATTCCACTATACCTCGCCCATCATTGCTGGCTCCCTATCTGCTCTGTTTCCTTACCTAAAGGGTTGAAGTGTGGCAGGTTCTCTGTGGGGGCTTCTCTGACAGTGCTGCCTTACTCAGGGGCGGGACTCTCAACACGGCTACCACACGCTGCTGCACCGACCCTTGGACTCTTTTCAGGAGAGCAATAATAAGCTTTAATAACAAGATTTACAGCATCGGGAAGACCTCAAAATCTGAAACCCTCAAATCTAGTTGAGTCTCAGTTCTGAGATTTACTAATGTAAATGATGCTTCCATCTCTACTCACCTCTCAGTGTTGTGGCAATAATTAAACAAGAGACTTAAAGATCTTGCCAACTAGAAAGCCCCACATTGGCATTATTAAGAGTTTGGGAACCCTTGTTTGAAAGACAGGGGAGATTAAAAAACAGCAACAACCCGTATTTACATTTGGAGGAATCAAGCAGACTTGATTTGCTGATAAATCCTTGTGAGGACAGCGGGTTACGTGACATGAAGCCTAGTTGAGGTAACATCGTTAAACATGAATTGACCTCACCACACACAAGAGTGTGCTTCTTCCACCAGGCTGAGTGCAGTGATCATTAACTTAAGCACAAGAGGCTAGAGTTTGTGTGTCAACACAGGGTTCAGCTGTATGTACTTATCCCTCTAAGTGCTTGTGACACGCTGTGTCAAGAGTTCAGCAGCTGAGTTTCATATAGGGGAGCGTGATTCATTGGGATTATTAGGATCCTCCTGGAGTGACCTCCCTGAGCTGATTGCCTTTGACAGATCGGTTTGCTTAGATTAAAAAGCAATTGCTGCTGTCTAGTCAAATTTAAACACTTTGGCTAGAAGAAGCTGAACTCTAACTCTGTCCAGTCTATAGAAACACCTTGATGTGAAAATTACATTGAACATAGTGAAGAGAAAACTGAGTTTCACAGTACTCTGGGGGCATGGTTTGTAATAATGTGGAACAGCGTAAGAAATAAAAGTGACCCCAGGCATGTGAGGGAGGAATGAGTACACTGCTTTTTTTTTTTAAGATTGTATTTGTTTATTTTTAGAAAGAGGAGAAGGGAGGGAGAAAGAGAAGGAGAGAAACATCAAGGTGTCAGAGAAACATCGATGAGTTACCTCTTGCACACCCCCAACCAGGGACCTCACCCAAAGCACAGGCATGTGTTCTGACCAGAAACTTAAGCGGTGTCCTCGTGGTTTGTGAGAAGATGCTTATGCCAGGTGAGCCACACCAGTCAGGGCAACTGCTTTTAATAGCAAGTTCATCTGTGCCCGAAGTACTGCTAAGTTGGTAACAATATTTGAGGTACCACTCTGCTCCAGGTTCCCGAACACCGACCACCATTAGAACTGGAGTACAAAGGATTTGTCTTCTGAGCCGAATGATGGAAAGTATTTTGGAATGCAGGTATCTCCTTCCTCCCTTTGGAATGGGCCCAGGAATTTAATAGACGAACCAATAGCATTAAGGGGATTGAAATAGAAGTATGCTAAAGTTTGAATCATCTTTTAAAGAAATGAACGGAATATCTGATTTAAATGAAATGTAAGCCTAATGCTTGAAAATATATTCCCAGCCCGCCTGAGCTACAGATAAAGTGAAGGTTGAGGTGACCTATCTCTGATGGATTAGCAAAAGGAGTATTGCAAGTGGTACAAGAGGAAAGTCTCATATCCCCCTCCCCCTTCATTGCAGCTTCCTTTGCGTTAGTCTCCTTGATCTCTTTGAACCTGGAGGCTGACTGGGGTGTTCAAAGTGGAGGAGATGAGAAGCCTGGCTTAATGGGCATCTCTCTTCCTTCTTAGGAGTATAAGCCCTCTGAGAGGATAATCCTTACTTGGACTTAGACTATAGAAGGCATTGGTTATACAGTTTTAATTTTAGTGAATTTGTAGTACGTTTTTTCAAAAAGCATTGCTACCATGTCTGTCTACCGGTGTATTTGTTAAGTTGTGCAACCGTCCTGATGCTCTAAGTTCAGACCATGCCATCACCCAAAAGAAACCCAAGTATTTATTGGTAGTCTGTCCAGCGGAACACTGAATGCCAGGAAGCGGTGCCGGGGGAAGACTCCAAACACATGGAGGACAGCAAAGATCGCCACAAGGCCAGCCATCCGGACAAGAAGTCCAAACATTTCTGCCCACTGCACCTTCACGTCGGAGTCACCAGGACAACAAGGCAGTCTGGCACTGGACGGAGCAGTGCTCTCACTCCCACAGAGAAGAGGCAGAGCAAGGTTCACTCTAACAGAAGTCAGTCACTCATGGCTAGTGGGGGTGCGGGCAGCTGACAGGGCGACTGGCCTACATACATTCCCCCGCTGCCACTGCCGGTGGAGTCTGAAATCCGAAAGCTGGGGAAGCACCTGAAGGCCCCTGGGCTCACGGACCATCTCTGGGCTGCTGCTGCTAAGGGCGTGTCAGCAGGTGCCCACAGGCTGCTAGTGTCGTGGGGCTGCCCATCTGACTCCTTGGTTGCAGCCCACTGGAGGCTGTGCTCAGCCTGTGGCGGGCCTGGGTGGGACTTAGCAGCACTACCTTGCTTCCCTGAGGGCCCAGCACCCTCTGCTCTGGTGCCCCTCCCGCCGGAGGAGACCTCGTGGGCTTAGGCAGCGATTGGCGAGCAGCAGGCGCACGGGATTGCGCGGGGCTCGGCACTCGCCGTGAGGCAGGGCTGTGATCAGCCCCCTGGTTCAGCCTGGCTCTGCCACCGCTGCGGCCTTAGCACTGTCTGGGCGTTGCTCACCCGTGCTAGCTGGTATGCCATGCCAGCTGGAAGGCTCTCACTGTGGACGTCCTGGGGTCCTCAGCCTGGACTTCCACCTCTGCATCACTGTTGGACTCGAATAGGAGATACCCCCTGGAGTGGATGACTGTGGTGTGGTCCAGCCAGGGCCACTACCTCGGTCTCTGTGGCGGGAGGAGCCCCTTGGACTGCTGGGCCCTGGCTCCTGGCTGGTGTGCAAGCTCCTGGTTGGAAGCCCTGCCTGTGCTGCTCCTGATTGGCATGGATGAGCTCCATCTGTCTTTTCAGGTAGGTCCGGGACTTCTCCGCTTTTGTGGGGGAGGTCAATGCTTTTGAGGTTGACACCATTGTAGAGGGCCAAGTGCCTGGAGGCCTGAAGGGCAGAGGCCTGGAGGTCAGCTCCGATGTGCAGGAACTCACAGCCAAGGACGACATGTTGTAGCAGCAGAAACAGGAAGCAGATGCCGTCCAGGAGGCTGTTGGCTGCAGGCAGTACTGGTCCTTGCCTAGAATCTCCTTGAGGTCATAGCAGCCTTTGACTATGCACACCAGGAGGAAAAACTAGATGGCACATTAGAAGTTGCTCTGCATTTACTCTATGAAGATGTAGGACAGGAGCAAGAACACGTTAGAGATGATGACGGCGATGTAGGGAATGCAGCAGCCCCACTGCGTGAGGTGGGTACACGTGTGCTTCTGCAGCAGGGTTGTGCCAAAGAGCCGCAGGTAGGAGCAGGCCAGCAAGAAGCCCAGCTGAAGATGCTGATGTGGGCTCCTTAGACAAATACCACCACTGGCAGCTTTTAGAAGAGGTAGCGAATGATGTCCACCTTCAGCATGTCAAGGTAGGACCTGCAGTGATGAAGTTGGGCACAGGGTTGGGCTCCCCCGCTCCCAGACTCCAGGCAGTCGGAGTTGATACCGGACACACCCGTCAGTATGCTTGGCAGAGAACACCTGCCACCACTGAAAGGCTCAGAGGAATGGAGGAAGTCACTGATGAGGTTGGTGGAGTTGGGGGCCCTGAAGAAGTCAGGCAGGTACAGCCACTTGATGAGTGCAGAGTTCCTGGGGATGGTTTGGTTCCAGTGCCAAGGGTAGTCCATGCACAGGGCAGGGCTGACACCCAGGAGTAGCTGGTGCTGGTACAGCGGGAAGAGCACAAGAGGAGGCAGTACACGGGCCAGAGGTAAGGGAAGGCCCACAACATCAGTGGGTGAGGATGGCCACCAGCCACCAGCTGTGTAGGATGATTATTAAGTTCATGTGCTGCCTAATCATGTTCATGACTATCAGGAAGAAGATCTCCAGCCCAAATTGTGGAAGAACTTGAAACAGCTGAGCAGCTCTCCCTCCAGCTGCTGGCGGCTTTGTCAGTACTGGCCTGGGCGGGCAGTGGGGCCAGCAGGTGCTATATGGGCAGTGGTGCTCTTGGCACTGGTATCCCATGGCCTTGAACATCGGCAGCAGCAGGATCTGTAGGTGGTTCTGGTTGTAGCCCAGGTTCAAGAAGCTCTTCTACACCCCAAACCAGTTGATGGGACTCTAGTACAGCAAGGACTGGTTTATCTCTATCTTCTGCTGGTTGGCGTTATTAGGAGGGGCTCACTGAGTTGATGGAGTGCTCAGGGGCTGACGATCTTGAGCTGGTAGAGCATCTTGCATGTAATGATGCAGGTCCACAGGGTAGACAGACAGGAGGCCATGGGGGGAATGCGGAGGGGAGGTTCACAGCAGGGCCAGCAGGTGGTTTACCACCCACACCTCCTTTGAGGGCACCTAGATAGTATACATGGCCTCTGTTCTGAAGATGTGCAGCTCCGACAGATGCTGCATGAACCACTGCATGCAAAAGTGAGGATGTCCCAGAAGCCAGCAGCCAGGTCTAGCAGCCACTCGGCCATCAGGCCCCATTTGTTGACTGCGGCTTCTGGGACCTGTGGGGCCTGGCATGGGCCAGCTGTGCTCAGCCCGTCATCTCTGGGGCCCTCCTCCTTCTGCTGCTGCTGCCGTAGCAGTGGGGTTTTACTCCCCACAGTACTGCCGGTGAGCCCAGAGTGGAAAGTGGCACTGGGCAGTGGCAGGGGCAGAGATGGGGTGCATGCCCCAGGTTGATGAGGCATGAAGAGTTCGTGGAAGCAGTGCAACTGCAGGATGCAGGTGAGCAGGAAGTGCCCAGGATGAGGATGCCGGGGAAGAGCTCAGACATGCTGAACTGCTCCAGGCCCAAGGCCCCCAGCTCTCATCAGTGAAGTGCATCAGATTGTGCGAGTACATGGGGAACTGCTGGAACTGCAAGGTGTAGATGGCAGTGAGCACCAGCGTGGTATAGGCCACCAATGGCCACCAGAACACCTTGAGCAGCTTTCTCCACAGGTTGTAGTAGATCTGGAAGAGGGTGAGACAGAGCAGGAAGAGGAACATCTTGATAGTCTTGTAGAGGATGAGGCTGCCAGTAAAGCTGACTTCCAGGGACTTCTGAGAACACACATAGATTTGGTACTTGATGTGGGCACCTGTAATCAGCTCCCGAGCAGGCTCCAGAGCAGTGTCTGCATCTGTGTGGGCTCTGTGTCTGCCACCATGACCTCCATCAGTGCAGCATTCTTTAGAAGTTCGCCTTCTTCAGAAGCTTCTCCTTGAAAAACTGGTATAGCAGCATCCAGAAGGTCAAACTGTACAGAAACGTGGCACTGAGGTCCAGGCAGGCTAGTAGGTGACCTGCCGCCCCAGATGGTTCAGGCTGATGGAACCCAGGGTAGCAGGCAGCTGGGGATGCAGGTCCAAAGCCCACATGTGGCGCAGGCTACGTAACACCAGCCTGTAGAGCAGGATGAAGGGTGAGCAGAGCATGGCCAGCTGGTGGCAGCTGCGCAGAGGGAGGACAGAACAGAAGGATGAAAGTCGGTCAGCTGTGGTAGGTGATGACAATCGGCATACACATGGCTGCAATCTGTGATGATGTGGCCCAGGCTGTGCAGGGATGTCTGCCTAGGCTTAGCCAGCCTGGGGGTAGGAGCCACTGCTGGACAGGACTGTGGTCAGGTCACATGCTTATTGGCTTCTGGGTCAGGCACTGTGCGTGTAGGCTTCATGTGCTGGGCAGCCCCTTCCTCCTCGGAACCGCAGCCCTGGATGGCCCTGGGGCCATCGGTCAACCTTGGTCAGCACCACTTCCCACTCCTTCTTGCTCCACTCCTAGCCGCCTCTTCCCTCTGTTCCAAGGGGTAGTATGTGTGGAGCTTTAGGAGTGAGGTTCAGAGGTTCGACTGTAAGACCTGTGCAGTCCTGGAAGAGGTCTTCCAGAGGCTGTAGTTCAAGGTCATGTATCTGGAGCAGATAAACCTGGAGGGAGTTGGTGCCGCAGCCCCCTTTGACGTGATGGAGTGTCACTGAGAGTCACCACCCCTTTCCGCCACCCTTCCTTCAGCAGGCACATGGGCACTGCAGGCCAGCAGGCTCCTGCCCAGGACTCGGGGAGGGGCACGCCTGTCAAATGATAACTCAGGGGTCCTAAAATGAGCTCAGGGAGGACAGAAACATCCCATGAAGCAGAAGGGCTTGCTTGATCTTTGTTTCTAGTATGTGAATACAGGCAGATCCTTCTGACCTTTTGGATTTTAAGCGGGAGGCGTCAGAAAAGTTACCACAGGGATAACTGGCCATGGTGGCCACGTGCTCATAATGAGTTTGCTTCCTTCTTTACAATCCTTCTAGGTTGGTTCTTACTATCACTGTGAAGCAGAGTTCACCAAGCATTGGTGAATATCACCAAGCATCCCACATCAGTTCACCCACTGATAGGGAATGTGAGTTGGGATGAGATCCTGGTTGAGACAGGCTAGTTTTACCTGACTGATGATATGTTGTTGCCATGGTAATCCTGCTTAGAACAAGAGGAGACACTGTCATTTAAATAATCACAATTCTGGACTTCACTTTAACTTCAGAGAAGTGTTCTGAGCATCACACTTAGGAATTTGATTTTATTAATCTATTTGAATGAAAAGTTTAAAAGCAAACTTACTATAATATTCTTGAGACACTCAGAATTTTGTGCCTAGAAGGCCCAGGGATTAACCAGCAGCTACTCAGTGCCAATCAGTTACTGCCAGACTGGAATGAGGGCTCAGTGATGCTGGGTCTTCCAATTAAAAAAAAAAAAAAGCCGGATATTTGGATATTTATGGAATATATCCATGATTTTAAATGGCAACAATCAATGCAAAACTCTTTTTTTAGATATTTTATTTATTAATTTTTAGAGAGAGGGGAAGGGAAGGAGAAAGAGAGGGAGAGAAACATCAATGTGCTGTTGCCTCTCATGCACCACCTATTGGAGACCTGGCCCGCAACCCAGACATGTGCCTTGACTGGGAATCAAACTGGCCACCCTTTGCTTCACAGTCTGGTGCTCAATCCAGTGAGCTACACCAACCAGGGCTGAATGCAAAACTCTTAAAACTCTGTTAAGGTTGGAGTCCCTGCTCTTCTAGTTTGCTTTCATCCTGCTCTGTCCTCAGCATGCTGTAGATTGGTGATGCTGTTCAAGAGTTTAGTTAAAGGAATTATAGGAGATTGTAGGTCTTACTAGCTCTTAAGACTGACACAGACAAGAAAAATGTTATTAGCCTCAGCCTTTTAAATATAAATATTGGCTATTCGGAACCAGATGGATATTAAGAAGTCATGTCACTGAACTTTCTTCTCTCCTTAAGCTTTCACACTCGATTAACCAGCCATTTATAAAGTTGGATCTTCAAAGACACTTTATATTAGCTCTGGGAGTTGTCCCTTCTACTCAGCTAGAACTTGATGAAATGCTTTAAAATCAAGCCTCTCTCTCCTATCCAGCTCAAGTGTTAAGGATTGGTATCTTTTGAAAGTGGAGCTCTCATAAAGAAGCATCCTGGGCAATTTGACACTCAAGGAGAATGGCCTGGGAAACTTGCCCATGGAGAATCCAGCACCATCACTCAAAACAAAGCTCTCAATATATTTAAAGCCATACTGGGAAGGGACTGGAGATAGTCACATTTTAAAAATGTAGAATGGGTGCCATTTTCTGGGGAGAGAGAGATAGACTCTTTCTTGTGATCTTTTTCTCCTTGACTGATGAATCCCCCCTCCTTGACGGGGATTTTATTTCCATATTCAAAAAAAGAGCTGGTTGTACATTCTGCTCCCTGAAATACTTTAGGCTTTTTCCAGATGATTGCCATAGTCCTTAGTTTCCTGATACCTTTCTTAAGATTTCCTTCCTGTGAAACTGTCTCATGGTGGGAGAATGACGCCTGTGGTTGCATCCTGATGTTCTGGTGTGTGGTGGGTCAGTCTCTTTCAGACCTCAGGAAAAGCCACGGGGGAGTAGGTTCCTAACCCTTCTCTTTTCTACCTATAAACATTTAGAATTAGAAGCCTTTGAACCAACACAACTGGATGTCTAAATATGTTTTGCCAAGTAAGATGATCCTCTTAAAATGGGACCATTTAATGGCAAAAGTGAAAATCTTGAATTTTCAGCATGGGAGAATGCCTGATGTTGGAGAACTCTAATAAATGCAGTATAAGCATCTCTCTTCTGAAAGATCCAAGTGCTTTTGTACCCTTTGTGACTTTTGTTTTTTACTTCATTTAGGCAACATAGGTTTTTTCTCCTTAAGGAATAGCAATTGAAGTATACATTTTATATACCAGTAGGTGGCTTTGAGATGCTTCCGAAAATTAGCCACTAGAAGGTACATCTCATGTGTGAAGCAACATTTTGGCAGATGGACTTAGCTTAAAATTGAGACTATCTTAAACTAGCTTTCAGGATCACAAATTAATTCCATGTGGAGCCCCACCAAATGGCATTAAATGGAGCATGGTGTAAATGCTTGGAATGTACATCACACTTGCTGAGATGGCCTTTCTGGTAAAAAGCGGGTCCAGAGGCTAAACATATGGTGTTGTTGTTTATGCAAAATTCATTGTCAAACTGCAGCATATTGGAAAATAATGACTGTTGTTTTCTTTTGCTGCCATTCCTGCCAGGAGCAGATTATTGTCTGTTCTCCTGTCAAAATTATGTTAAATGATGATAATAATGAAAAAAATAAGCTTCATAGTTTTCCAAATGTTCCATCCCCAGTTGGTTACTCTCAAAGAATTTGACTTATGACCCCTACTTTGGGATGCTGCAGTTTCTCTTGCTTATAGTTAAGTTCTGTTCCAAGGGTAAAGTAGGAGGTTATAGGCTTTTCAAATGCTGACTTCCCACTTACTACTTGCTTTTATTTATAAAAAAGGGGACACTATATTTCTTTCTCTTCTGAAAGTAATTTATTCAATTTCAACTTGCTTTTAGTTTTGAGTAATATTTATTATTTTGAAGGTATTCATTATTATCATATTCTTAGTTTTACTTTTATAAATTTCAATGTCTATGACTTCAAATTGCTATTCCTTTAATCATTATAAATATATTTTATGTGTTTAATCTATTGATACTTCAAAACACTTAAATTGATGAAGTCAGTATATGTAACCATGATTTAAGTCTACCATGATCATTCTGTTTGAAACACTCTGAATGTGAAGTTGAAGAGGGAATAGTGATTTGATCCGCACGTCTTATGTATTCAGGCCAAGACCTATAGGTTAGAGTAGCAAAGAGGTGCTGGTATTCATTCATTTCCTTGCTATCTGGAAAACTTCCCCTACCATTTCTTTGTACAACTGTCAGATCTTGCATATCTTTCAAACATCCTGGTACATGTAGAATGAGTTATGTGTTCTACAAGCTCCTTACCTTGATGGATAATGAAAATCTTTATCCATGCAATGTTTCTTCAAATATGGGAAGTTTGCAATGGATCATGTTGGGACCATGCTTTCAATAATACGTTGAAGAGAATTTTCCCAAATTGCTTCTCTCAGAGAACTCAGACCTGTGTTAATGGAGGTGTTACAAAGCAATTTATGTCAATGGAAAAAAATCTAAATTTTACATTGTTCACTGACAAAAAAAGGCAATGGGTAATTTTGAAGGCCCCTTTCAGGCACTGAACTGCCATTTGGCTAAAATGTCCTGGTCTGCTGTGAGGGGATCTCTGCCCATAGAATGAAATCTTGTTGTTGCTTATAGGTATAAGTTCTTGTTCTTTCATAATAAATCTAGCCCAAAGACATTTCTTTCCTGTAAATTTGTTTCCACTGAAGTGCTCGTAAACAGTATCTGCTTCCATTACCAGTGGTAGACCAAGTTTAAGCATCTTGTAGAGTAAGCATATGCACTAAGAATCAATATGTGTTTTATTAGCACAAAGAGACTCATTGGATTGATTTTTTTTCTTTTTGCCTTTATGGGCACTTGCTATAAAAAGGTAAATTAAAAAGTTAACCATCTGCTACCTTACTTTTCATTTAAAATCTTTTATTTGATTACTCTTTTCAGGTAATCAATGCTTTCTATTTTGCTATTATGCTGGCTAGAGAATGAAGGTGGTTTTAATTTATAGCTTTTATTTATCTAACAGTATTGTCAGAGTCACAATCTTTATGCATCCTATTAGTAGTCTGGAAAATATTTCTTACTATATCGAAACAGAACAAAATTCAATTTAGAAATATAATTTCCTGCCATGGAGACACTTGATAACGGGTGTGTGGTGGTGGTGGTAGGTGGGGGCGGGGGGAGATTAATGGAACCCAGCGACAGAAACTTGATTTAAAGCAGGAGATTAATACTGCTTTATCAGCCTACACTGCAAGTGAATTGGCTCTGAAAGAAAAAAAAAAAACTTCTGTTTGAAGTTGCTGAGTTGTCGGCTTGTTGGTTGGGAAAAAGTCTCTGGACATTTATTTTGTTATTGCTGAGTATTTGCTGCATGCTTGTCTACTTGACAACACGGGAACAAACCTGCACACAACCCAGACTTGCTTATTTTACAGTAGTAACATGTTTCTTATTATTCCTTTTGATCCCTCAGGAAGCTTGAATGCTGTTGAGGTCAGCTTCTGACTTAAGGGGATTACACTCAGTAAATCATGTCAAAATTAACGAATAGAATTGCGCTGACACTCCAGTTTGGTTGGATTTAAGTAGAATGTTTAAATGGTATTTTTAATTGCAAAGCTCCTGCCCCTAAATCCTAATATAAATACTTTTTTTCTATCCTTTACAGAAGTTATTAATTTCCTTTCCCAACTATAAAAGTATGAATCTTCCAGTAGAATTTAAAGCAAATCTGAAGATTACTTCGGTGGGCTAAAATGCCCACTAGATCCATTCGGAAACAAAATACGGAGCTGGATGAACTGTTAGAATCAGTACCAATGGAAGTGGGCCCCAATTTTGATTTTTAAGCATTTTTTTTACTCTGAGTAAATTAAAGTATTTGAATTGCTGAAATCCAAATTTTTTGAACTGGTGCTTGAGCTGTATGAATTTTTAAACTTGTATTTGTCTAATAAGTCCCTCCTGGGAAATAAAAAAGAGTTAGGATAAGTTCCTTACCCAGTAGCTTCGCAGAAATGGCTACATATTTTACAAAAGCTGGAATTTTTAAATTAATAGCTTACAGATGAATTACTTATTACTGAGGGAGATTTTAACAACTTTTATTTGTTTTTACTAACCTTGAAGCCTTGTAGAAGTACATCAAAAAAATTTGCATTAATTTCATTAAGTTCTGTAACAGAAAGAGTATATTGCTAGAAGTCAGAATATCTGGGCTTTAGTTTAAGTCCATTTTCTGTGTTCCTCTGGACATCTCTAAACCATTTTCTGTTTCCAAAAGAACTGAATAGTGATACTAATATCTGCCTCACTGCATGCATCACAGGGTTATTGAGACTATCAAATGAGAGAATTTATGCAAAATGCTTAGGTGTATAAAGGGCTAGATGAGTATAAGCAATTTTACTTAACATGAGATTAGTATGCATAGACTACTTTAAATATATTGTACTTACGATTTTATTGGAGGAAGATCTGTCATTTCACACCTACTTCTATTTTATGTTGAGGTAACTGAAACTATCATTATTTCTTAGATTGACCCATGAAAGGTTTTTAAAATGTTCTTAAATATATGGAAAAGTAATGGCCTATAGTGCACTTCTCTTTGGAACAAACCACGTGGAATAAAGGAAGTGAAAAAAATTTAGAGCCAATTTGCTTTGCTCATGGTGGGCTCTAACTCCATTAAGTAAACGAATGATAATGAATGAATGATAGTGCAAATGATCAGCCTAGAAGATTCGAGTTCCAAGGACTCTGAGCCAGGTGCTTTGTGTGGCTTGCATCACCTATGTGGTCTCTTTTGACTTCATCAGCTTATGGACTCTCTTTGTTTGGTGATTGAAAAAATTGCATATGCCTGCAAGGGATATTAAACCCTCTTAAAACTCTTTTCCTAGCTGAAGGCACACACCAAACTCCCATCTTAGAGTGGCTATACATTCACACAGAGGGGAAAGAGTTGCTTTCAGAAATTTAAGATCATTTAAAGCCATAAGAATTTAGCAGAGAGGACAACCTAAAAGAATTTTTAATTTCAGTGAACATGCATATGCTTTTATTCCCTCTTGTTTCACTGATGCAGTGGGACCTTCAGTGAATATGCCTCTTTGACCTTTTCCTAGTCATCAAATTACCCTCATCCTGCTTTTTCTCTTTTGCACTTCCTTTCCCAAATGGCCTTTCTTTGGTGCTGCAGTTTAAATTGTGCAGTGCCTGCTTCAGACATTGTCATTTGGATTAATTGTAATCCCCTCCATTCTGATCTTGCTGGTCCAAGGGTGCTGACCTCTTGGGAGCCAGTTTGGGTTTTGCCTGGGGTTCATGGCATCCCCAAATTTACAAACAATTTATTTTCCATCCTGGGGAACAAGGTATTGGACACTTTTCTTCTGTCTCTTCCCCCCTACCCTCCCTCTCTTTTTAAAACTCTTCCTTGTGCTAAGAGTGACATTTGAGAGCAGAAGGTCAGGTATGAAGATTATTGACTTAGACAGCCTAGCTGCTGTTATGAGTCTGAGTTGGCAAATCAGACTTGGAGACACCGATAGGCTTAAATCAGATACTACTCTTATTGAGCTTTCTGGAAGAAAACACAGAAGGAGACAGCAAGGAGATCAGCATCATCAGCTGATGAGGAGGTCCAGCAGCTACCCTAGTCCAGCATTTTTCTGACCCCTCCCTCATGAAGGGTCAAGGTGTGAGAGCCAGGGTGTATAGGGTCACCTCATCACAGAGAGGCTGCGATCCCCTTCCCCCACCAATCCCCTGTATGGTTTTCATCAAGCCTGAAGTCTGCATGCCAACTCACAGGTACCCCAAAGCAGGTTTTTGTTTCACACAATACAGAGGGAAAGACAACTATTCCACGTTTATCTTAATTCTACTGTTTCCAAGGAAACAGGGCAATGGGAACCTAGGTCACTCTCAGGCAGGCCTGCCTCAGCCAGGCTTGATATTAACCCTGTATTCACACTCACAGATGCTGCTGTAGGAATGGCAGCATCACTATGTGCAGCGCAAATGCTAAGCTCCATTGTGCTACTAGAATGTAGAGTGTCTTTAATTTCAACATTCACCACTGCATGTTTCCTAGGGCAGTAATTAGAAAGAGAAAGTTATTAGATATTCATCCATCCATCCTTCCATCCAATGCCCACATTTATTGAGTGTATGCTATGTGCCTTACCTGATTTTAGGTACTAAGAATACAAAAATGAGATCTGGCCACTGAACACTTTAGAATCTGGGGTGGGGGCCATTTGCATTTGGGGTACTACAAATTTCCAGGTTCCCTGCAGAACAGAGTGTTGCAGAAGCACGGAGAAGAGATCAAGTCAATTTTGCCAATATTTTGTGTCTTATACACCTTATTCATCCTTTCCTTATAAGCGGGTCTATATAGAATTATAACTGATGTTCATAATGGTTTCTCTGAGATGTTGTAAGATCATAAAGTACCCTCTGAATCAACGAAAAAAAGACTTTGGAGTAATCTGTATTTTATTATACATGGTCTGGAGCAAATCATACCCCACACCCTTTTTAAAGGATTTTATTGATTTATTTTTAGAGAGGAGAAGGGAGGGAGAAAGAGAGGGAGAGAAACATCAATGTGTGGTTGCCTCTCAAGTGACCCCTACTGGGGACCTGGCCTGCAACTCAGGCCTGTGCCCCAACTGGGAATCAAACCGACGACCCTTTGTTTTGCATTTCGGCGTTCAATCCACTGAGCCACACCAGCCAGGGCTGGACCCTATATTTTAGACCACAAATTCTGGGAAGCTGTTATTATTCCTTCCAGCGCATTAACACAGTGTGGTGTGTCTATGAAGTGAATGATAAAGGTTTGTTGAATTAAGTTTAAAATACCACTAGGGGCATTTTATCATATTCAAGACATTAAGTAATGGAAAAATAAACCAGAGTACTTCAAATCCAAACTTTTGGAGCTTATGCCTTCCAAGAGAAAAAAAAAGAGAGAGAATTACTCAAAAAAAAAAAAAAAGAGAGAATTACTCAAAACATGCTAGATAGTCCATTAACTGAGGTTCTGTAATAGGCTATGGGAAGGTAGCATGTTAACAAATGTTATATTCTACCCTTGAAACAGATGTTTTACACAACATGGCCTGGATGTCACCATCAGATGTAATTCTAAGTGGGGGAGCTAGGGTTCTGACCCAGGCAATTTGATTTCATCTAAGATATTTGTAACATCTACATATTTTTTTCTCATTATCTGAGTTAGAAAACTAATTCATGAGTCTGTTGCCTGTTTGAGGGAGAATCCAAGTTGAATGTTAGCTGAGAATGTATTCAATATTCAGATTTACTTTCAACAATTTCTGTTTATCCATTATATGCCAGTCTCTTCCACATGAATTATCTATTTGATTCTCACTGTAAGTTTTTAATAATTTTTCACTTTTCTTTTTAAAAATTATTTTATTGTTGTTCAATTACAGTTATCTGCGTTTACCCCCTACCACTCGCTCCCTACCCCAGCCAAACCCACCTCCCTCCCTTGCTTCCACCCCTCCCCTGCTTGTTTTTGCCCATGTGTCTTTTACAGTTGTTTCTGAAAACCCTTCCCCCCATTATCTCCTCCCCCCCTCCTCTGGTTACTGTCAGATTGTTCTTAATTTCAATGTCTCTGGTTATATTTTGCTTGCTTTTTTTCTTTTGTTGATTATATTCCAGTTAAAGGTGAGATCATATGATATTTGTCCCTCTCCACCTGGTTTATTTCACTTAGCATAATGCTCTCCAGTTCCATCCATGCTGTTGCAAAGGGTAGGAGCTCCTTCTTTCTCTCTGCTGCATAGAATTCCATTGTGTAAATGTACCATGGTTTCTTGATCCACTCATTTGCTGATGGGCACTTAGGTTGCTTCCAGCACTTGGCTATTGTAAATTGTGCTGCTATGAACATTGGGGTGCATAGGTTCTTTTGGATTGGTGTTTCAGGGTTCTTAGGATATAATCCCAGCGGTAGAATTGCTGGGTCAATAATTTTTCACTTTTCAACCAAAAAAATTAAGTTCTGAGAAGTTAAATGGTGGTCACATACCTGGAAAATGGCAGAGTTGGAATTTGAACCCTGTCTTTTGAGTCAAAGTGTAATGTTCTATCCATGATAACACTATAAGTTAAGAAGGAAAAACAAGAAAAATTTTATGAAACTATTTAGAAGTCAGAGGGTGGGACATACAAAGAGAAGCCATAAGGTCACAGTGGTGTCTTTTTAGTTCCTCAAGCAAAACAAGTTTAGCGTATCTGCCTTGCATTTACCTCTTTATTGTCTATTCCAGAATAATGTTTGTTTTCTTTATTTCATATTTTTTAAATTTTATTGTATGTTTACCTCTTAATCTATTTATTATCAGCTTCTGCTTTTGGGCTATGAGGTTGATGAAACCGTTGTCTCTCCAGTGTCTATCACAATGACTCCATGTAACAAACACATAATAGACGCTTATAGAATGAATAAATGACCCATGAAAGACTAAAACCAGATGCCTGTCACTTTTGATCCCAATTGAAAGTCAGCATTGGTGAAACAGGAATTGTTTAAAATGGCTGAGCACACATATTTAATCACCACTCCCTTGCCAAATTCCTCCCCACTAGAATAAGAGTGAAAGGTTTCTTTAACAATGAATAAATCTTCCAGGAAAAGGAGATAGAAAAGGCAAGGACATCAGCCATGAACCCCTGGAAGCTGGAGAGCAGATGGATTGGTTGCAAATGGCAAAGCAGATTTGAGAAATCTGAACCCTGACCCAGAGCTGGCAAAGTAAAAGAGAGATTTGATTAGCAGTGCAAAACTCCAAGAAAGCCACAGAATTGGTGTCACAGGTTCTTCTAGAAGGGGAAGTAGTGGCGGGGCTAAGAACAGGAGGACTGCTTGAAAATCTGTCTGAGAAGCTGTGGCAGAGAGAGCTACTATCCCTAAATCCAGTCTCCCTTTCTTCCTTTTGGAGTAGAACCCCCTCATCATCGAGGTTTAGCTGAGCACATGCTGCCCTGCTGGCAGCTCCGTTTCTCAGTCTTTCTTGCTGCGGGGGAGGGGTGGGGTGGGTGGCAGGGAGCGGACGGGATAGGCTACATGAATAAGTCTTTGCTAATGTGATGTGCTAGGTGGGGTCCTTAGAAAAAAAGCTAATTGCCCTCCAATGTCTCTCTCCTCTATTCCTGTGGGCTGGGATGTAGATCTCGTGTGATGAGTTAGTCTTGACTATGGAGATGAAGAAGATCTCCTGGGAGAAGGGGGGCAACTAGTAGAATACACTTGGATCTTCGGATTATCTCACTGAGCAAAGTGTCTACATCCAGGACCATCTGCCTACTTCTGAACTTTTTTTTTTTTTTTAGAGAAATAAACTATCTCTTCCTAATTAATATAAAAACAGATCTTAAGATCTTCTCTCCCATTCTGTACAACCTTGGCAAGATACTGGAGGTTTATTTGTGAAGCTTTATTTATACTAAAAACGGGGATAAGTGAACGCTCACACACTCACAGTTGTGACTCAACTCTTCTCCAAGTCTTCTCTCACTGGTCCCAGAATGTGGGGTCAGGCCACACCTACTGTATTTTGCCGTGTATAATGCACACTTTTTTTGCCTAAATTTTTGAGGGAAAAATTAGGATGCACATTATGCATGGGCAGTACTAATTCTGTATCTATAGAAATGTTTTTTAATTCTTTTATTTATGCTTAGGTGTTAAAAGTGTAACTCTAGAAAGCAATAATGATATCTGTATACAAAATAATACCCTAGAATCTAATAATTGGTTTTGTTTCTAAATATAAATAAATAAAAAATCGAATTAAGCCATTAAAATGCAAGATTTTTTCTGCAAAAAATTTGGGCCAAAAATGTAGGTGTGCATTATACACAGCAAAATGCGAGATATATGCCGGAGTTTGAAAGAGTCTTCTCTGAAAAATTTGACCAGCCTGGGAGAAAAGACCTTTATCTTTTGATATTGAGTGTTTGCCAATGAAACAGCCCAGACTGATGATTACATAAAAGAACAAAGCTGCCAGACCTCACCGTCACACACAGAGCTTCTAGTAACCTACTCAGTGCAACACTTTTAAATAGAGGCAGATAACAAGGGGTCTTCAGACATTTGAGGAAAGCATCTGATAAGGCAGACAGACACAGAAACACCCTAAAAAAGCACCTTGGAGGGAATAGGCGGTAGGAAGGTAGCAATAGGAAGAAGAAAATATGACCAAAGAAAGTTATTAATATAGTCAGAGGGATGAAAGAAGATATTGCAGCCATACACAAAAATAGTGGCTATAAAAAAGTAATGTTCAGAAAACAATAAGAGAACTAGGAAAATAAAACATGGAGAGAAGAAATAAAAATTCAGTGGAAGGTCAGGAATATAAAATTGAAGATATGAGCCAGAATGTAGACCGAAGTATAATTTAAAAATTTTTCCAGGACAAGAGTTTCCAAAATCAAAGAGCCCATGAACTTGTGGGAGTGTAAACATATCCAACAACTTGGGGAACAGTTTGGTATTGCTTGTTGAGTGTAAACAACATTGAAACAGACTTGCAGACAGAGAGAGCAGGCTGGCAGTTGCCAGAGGGCGTGGGGTTGGGGGTCTAGGAGAAAGAGGTGAAGGCCTTATGAAGTACAAATTGGTAGTTGCAAAACAGTCACTGAGATATAAAGTGCAGCATAAGGAATATAATCAATAATATTGTGAAAACTATGGTGCCATTTGGGTACTGAAAATATTGGGGGAAACACTTTGTAAAGTATATGATTGTCTAATCACTATGCTGTACACCAGAAGCCAGTACAAAATAATACTGAAAGTAAACTATAAGTGAAATTACAATAAATATAAAAAAGAAATCGCTTTCATTAAAAAAAGGAATTACGTATACGTAAGGGGCAGTGTTTTTATAACGAGACTGATAGCCCCATCTGACCATTAAAAAATCTGTATGTGCAGCTTATACCCTTTGCAACAGCATGGATGGAACTGGAGAGCATTATGCTAAGTGAAGTAAGCCAGGCGGTGAGGGACAGATACCATAGGATCTCACCTTTGACTGGATCATAATCAACAAAAGCAGAAAGCAAGCAGAACAAAACCAGAGACATTGAAATTAAGAACAGTCTAACAATAGCCAGGGGGGAGGGGGGAGGG
>PVJI01023649.1:0-23148 GCA_004026765.1 Micronycteris hirsuta
CAGCGCCGTTCCCTGCCCCCACGCACCTGCTCCCCTGTGAGTGTTGGGGTTCAGACACCAAAGTATAAGATGTCCCCGTTTGCCCACATTGATCTGGCCTTGAACTCACTGAGCTAAAATAATCATGATGTCTGGGAAGTTGATATTTTATTGACATATATTTAAATGCGCCTTCAACCCAAATCAGTTGAAAAACTGTAGGTTTCATAATGAAGGCCACCTCTAACAGGTCGGTGACGAGAAGCGAACATTCCTGCCCTCGGTCCAAGTCTCAGCAAACGATGGTGGATTTGGAACCCGCAGTACTAGACAGAAGTTGTCCCTCTCACCTGAGCGGGAAGGGAGCATTCGAAGGGCCCAGGGACGTGTTTCCTCTGGAGAATGTCCCCTGCCTGCCACAGGGTCTCAGGAAGGCTCCCGTGCCCACGTCTCGGTGTGGCTGATGGGTGTCGGCGCGTCACAGGCAGCCGTGGTCCTGTCGGGACCCGCTGTCCCTGCCTCGAGCCCCAGTCAGTGGACGGCTGTCATGCTGCTCTTCACGCACACGCACCTGAGGGGCGTGTCCTCGTTTCAGTCTTGTTCCTGGGGACTGTCTTCAGCGCCTCGCCCACAGCGCGCGCGTCACCCTCTCGTTCAGGCTGAACTTCAGCTGTTTGCACAAATAAATTGGATTATGGTGGTAAGAGAGCAAAGATGGTTATCTTCCTTTTCTTTATCACAATTTGCAATAGCTTTGGCTTTCAGCTATTCTTTAGCCTGCAGTTTGTCTGAGTCTCATCGTCTTCTGTTCGGGGGAGGGGTTGCCACCAGACTGCAGAGCCAATGTCTCCTGGGCTGCGGAGGTCCTGCTGGCAGGGGAGCGGACCCCTCCCGCCACGGCCTGTCTGCAGGATGCTCTTGAAGGGATTGGGGGCGACTTGGGTATATTAGGGCAAACTTCTCTCGGGTTCCCTCTGACATTTCTGGGATCTGCCTCTTTTCATCCAGAAACACCTGCTGGACAGGGGTTCCCCTCTCTCCTGCACCCCGGCAGGGGGCGGGGCCCCGGCTGGTTGGCTGCCCTGCCCCTGGGGACCCAGAGCCATGCACTGGTTAACTGCCCGTGGAGGGGATTGCTGTATGGGCAGAGAGCAGAACCACGGAAGCCAGCGCCCTGGTCCTTCAGAGTGAGGCCCTCGTGTGGCTCACACGGTCCCCCTGTCCCACTGGCGGCCCAATCACCTCACTGGCACCCGTTGAAGCACTTTCCTGCGCATCATGTTTTTTGCTTTCGGCTGACATAGGAGTGTTGAAAGTCGAGCAGTACTTCTGAAAGGAACTACCAGAGATTGTTTGCAAAATTTTGGTCTGGCGGGCGGAGCTCTTGATCCTTCAGTTTGTATTGAAAATGAGCAAAACTGTCTTCTGCGCTCTCTCTGCCTGCAACTAGAGTGATGCGGGTGACGGGGCGGGAGACACGGTGGCTGAACCGAAGGACGGCTCCCATGAGCGAAAGGACTCGGCAGTGAAAACCACCTCCTTTTGCCGTTTCAGATGATACGCCTCCCGAAGACGCTGCTCCTCTGGTCTTCCCGGAATTAGACCAGCAGCTACAGGTAAGGGTTTTTCTCGTCTCTCTTCTTTTCATCTTAGTTTCGCAAAATCGAGTAAACTGAGGAGCAGCCTGCCTGGGAATCAGAGACAGAGAGAGCTCAGGCCCGCGGGGCTGGTGCGCAGATCCTGCCAGCTCATTCGGCTACAGGTCGACGGGCGGGGACTGCAGGAGGCCCTGCTCCTGCCTCGGGGGGCCCTGGGGCCTGGACACGCATGTCTCTGCGCAGCGCGGCTGGGCCTGGTGGGCTTAGGAATCCAGGAAAAACCCAGGCAGGGGAGACATCCTGTGGGCTGATGGCCGGATAATCTCCCTTTCTCCACTCCACCCCCACCCTCCCTGGTTCTCTGACAGCTTTTAATAGAACATGATTATTTCATTCTTTTAAGTAAAATTTTTAAAGATTTTATTTATTGAGAGAGAGGAAGGGAGGGAGAAAGAGAGGGGGAGAAACATCAATGTGCGAGAGAAACATCGATGGGTTACCTCTTGTGTGCGCCCCAACCAGGGACCAGGCCCCGCCACCCAGGCCTGCGCCCTGACCTGCAGTCCAGCTGGCGACCCTTTGCTGTGTAGGCTGACACCCAGCCCACACCAGTCAGGGTGAACATGGTTGTTTTAGGTTCAGCCTTTCAGAAACTGCATGGTTGGACCCACGGGGACCGTGTGTCGTGTGCATAGTTGTGCATGGTGTGCCAGAAATGTCCCTTCTCCTTAAGGGACAGATGGGGACTCTAGCACCCACGGCTCTAGGAGGCAGTTCTGTCTGGGCACTGGTCTCAGTCCACCGTCCACATCGAAAGCATGGTGCCCGGGTCTCACAGGGGTTCAGACCCTGCGCACAGACCTGGGCTTAGCCTCCCCTATTTTCTCTGATCATTGCTTCGGGAAGCCCTGTGGAGGGCCTGCAACCTCCAGTCTCCCACAGGCTCGACATCCCCTTACATCAGCAGCTTCCATCGGGGGCTGTGCCTGGTCCCCTGTAGACACTGGAGCTGGGGCCCCCCATCCTGAACAGCCCTCGAGGGTGAGAAGAACCAGGAATGGGCCCTGTGTCACCCAGGTTGGTGTCCCTTTGTCTCGGCCAGTTCTTACCTCAGTGCTTGTGTCCAGAGCTGAAAGCCCGCTGGGCAGCCCCGTTCTCCCCAGCAGAAACCCTGCCCAGAGGAGTGGTGATGTAGAGATTACGGAGATTCTCCAGGTTGTGGGGGGCATGCCAACCACACTGAGCCAGCGAAAGACAGCTCTGCCTCTGCAGTGTCCTCTGCAGCTCCAGCCATCCTGTCTCCCCCTCCCCGTGTCCTCTGCAGGGTCTTTGGCCTGCTGCCCTGCGTCCCGAGGTCCAACCACATGCCCCAGTTCCTCTTCGCACACAGACCACCCCTCGGCTCTGTGCCTGCGCTTCCATCCGGCATGCTCACACAGCACAGTTCGGGCTGTCTTCACGGAAGGGCTGTGTCTGTGCTGCGGTAGGGGGGTGGGACTGTAAAATAGTAATTGTGTGTCTGTCCCCAGCAGTTTTTTGCTTTGTTTTATGGTCATCTCAAAGCTGTTTCACTTCATGGGAGTTACGAGAAAACGAAGCGTGAATGGGTTCTGAAGCTCACACAGTAGAAGCCCATTCAGGCTCTTGTGTCCCCATCCAGTGGTGGGTGTTCACTCTGCTTTGCTGATTGGCACCAACACTTTTCCCTCTGGGGACATTGGTGGTTGCCCCCGCTCAGGGGTCATTCTCCACCGGAGTCACAGCCCCTGCGATCAGCCACGTCATTTCTCTAAAAAAGCATTCAATTCCATGGCTTTAATCCCACTTGATCTGTTTTAGAAATTAACTCTATTATTTTAATCCAGCAAGACTGTTTCATCCTTATTGGCCCTTGATGAGACAGGCCGTGTCCAGCTCGTGGCCGTGAGCATCCCGGGCCCTTCAACACGCTCGCTGTGCCCCTGTGTGAACAGAGGGGCACCCGGCACGCGAGCAGTGGCTTGCTGGGGGAAGGCTAGCACTGCGTTTGTGACAAACCTTTGCCCGTTGTCAGGCCCAGGGTCAGGGCTGTCTCTGTCTGAGGCTGTCCTGTTACTTTGCTGACACCCTGGGCACAGGACGGTGGGGACTGAGAGGGAAAAGCTAAGATGGGGAGCTAGACCTCAGAACCTTATTTCCATGTGCACCTAAGCACATGGAGGTCAGCCATTCTGCAGCAGCAGTGTCTGCGCCGAAAGCCACACACAGACTTGCTGCGCACGAGGGCGATCCGCTTGCTTCCCCTTCCCTCACCCGGCCAGGCCTCTTGGGGTCCCTGCCGTGGCACTCCTCTGTGGAAGAACCGAAGCTGGGTTACAAGGGCGGGTGGAAGCCTGTGTGCGGCCCTGTCTGCTGGAGCAAACCAACCCCGACGACCTCGCCGGGGCCTGGACATCTGGCCCACGGAACAGCAGTGACGCCAGCCCTGCCCGCTTGTTTGAGATGAGAAACCTGCGTGCATCAGATTTTGGTCCAAACATATTTGCCGACTCAGATGACCTGTGGCTTTGAATCCACGCAGCCGTCCTGCCTGGACACCTCTTGTGGAGCCCGGGGCAGTTCACGTGGCTCTGGCAGGTGTGGAGTGTTTGCCTCTGGTTTGCACGGTGACCACAGGAAATCTGCTCTGACTTTCGGCACTCACTGCACAGTCTTCTGTCACTTATAAGACGCAGCTATAAAATAGCTATTTGGTGGACACTCTATCACCAATTTGACCCCCAGGATTTTTCTGTTGCTTTGCCAAGAATGTGGACATGTTTGAGCCTGTAATTCCTGGTGCTTCTATTTCCACAGAAGCCAAAAAAAGCCCGTGCAAGAATAGCAGTGACAGACACGGCCCTTGATGTCTCTATCCACGCAGACTGTTGGGCAAGAGGCCTTGGGGCCAGGTAGCTGTTCGCGTGGACATCTCCTTCCTCGGCCCAGGGGCGGGTGGCAGGCTGGTTCTATTCGTGTGGACTTCTTTCCTGGAAATGGGTTTCGGATGTCTCCGTGCCCCTGAGCGGCATGTCCAGGCGACGCTAGTTTACACCAGACGGGGACCCAATTTTATGTCCACTTCTAAGACCAAATGAAAAATCATTGCTCTTCTTTAGGCCTGTTTCCTTTTCTTCCAGACGGCAGTGACCGGCTCCCTCTCTGCTCTGAAGGGTGTTCGACCCTTTCACAGGCCCTCTGCTCAGTCAGGAGCAGACTTGCTTTCGAATCGAACAATGTTGCTATGTTTCAGAGATCATGGTTTGGTTTACAGATGATTCAAAGCTAAGCTGCAATGTGATCTAATTATTAGCATTGGAATGAGGAAAAGGTTTTTTTAAAAATCTTTTTAAATTGAATTTATTGGGGTGACATTAATAAAATTATATAGGTTTCAGGTGTACATTCTATAACACATCATCTGTACACTGTACTGTGTGTTCATCACCCCAAGTCAAGTCTCCTTCTATTACCATTCATCCCCCTCATCCCCTCTTCTACCCCCCCCCACCCCCTCTGGTCATCACCACACTGTTGTCTGTGTCTACTGAGTTGTTTTTTGTTTTAGGTTTGTTTGTTTTGTTCTCAATCCCTTCACCTTTTTCACCCAGTCCTCCTACCACCCCTCCCCTCTGACAGCTGTCAGTCTGTTCTCTGTCCATGAGTCAGTTCCTATTTTGTTTATTAGATTCCACATATAAGCGAAACACTAAATCTAAAGAATACATGCACCCCTATGTTCACAGCAACATTATTTACAAGAGCCACAATTTGGAAGCAGCCCAAGTGGCCATGAGTAGATGAGTGGATGAAAAAGCTGTGGTGCATTCACACAGGGGAACACTACGCAGCAGAAAGAAAGAAGGAACTCTACTTTTCTGCAACAGCGTGGGTGGACTTGGAGAGCATTGTGCTAGGTGACATGAGCCAGTCAGAGAAAGGGCTATGCTTCTATAATCAGGTAAAGGACACGCTAACGAGAGGATGCGAATGAACTTCCTGTTGGGAATTACAAGGAGGATGCGTGGCTGCCAGGGCCGGGGCTCAGCGCCACACCTGCTGCTTTTGCTATGTGGGGAATGCTGGTATCGCTGTGAACCCCACTTTTCTGAACTGCAAAGTGGAGACAATGTTGCGCTTGCGTAGTTGTGGAAACGTGATAATAAGTGGAGACCTCACAGTGCTTGGCGAAATAGTTGCTGGGTCCATGTTAATTCCCTTCCCTAATGAGACTGTTCATTGAGTGAAGCACTTAAGGATTTATAACTATGTGTCCAATGAAATAAGAGGAGCATCTCATTAGAATATTGAGTTAGGGATAGAGGTTCTGACACCCTCTTCTTTTCATGAAGTTAAGGTACTTGGAAAACAATATGGCTTCTAACTTTTTAAGCAAATTGAGCAATAGTTTCACCCCCACCCACCCTGAAGTCCTCCATCTAATCTGAGGGGACAGTGACAGGTGTCTCTGTGGCACACACTGACCTCGCCTTTTCTCAGACAGTGTCTGGCAAGGCCAGAAACTGAGGTCACCTCCACAAATAAACAGTGTGTGGCTGGAGGTGCGTGCTAGAATATCTTGTTATCCGAGCAGCTTCTCCAGAGACTTCTTTTAGGTCTTGCATCAATGCATTGCTTGGTAGCTCAGGAAGGAAACATAGAAAACGGAGGTCTCAGCATCCTAGAGTTCCTGAACATCCAGTGGGAAGTGGCTGCTTTTTTTTCTCTCAACATGTTGAAAAGTATCCCACAGTGTTCTTTGGCTGCTGTGACCAGAGAGAAAATATATACAGATCCTTGGAGCTAATTTTTTTTTTGCAGGGGTTGGGGGAACCCAGTGGTCATTAGGATATGCCTTGTAGGAAAAGTTTGAGACACTCTTGAGTTACCTCCACCTTTACTGTTGGCTACATCAATAGAAATGATAAATATTGTTCATTGCAACATTACGTAATATACAAAATATGCTGTATATTTACTAGTGCCTACCTTGACCTTAATAGATACTATAGAAATGTCAGTTCTTAAAATGTTTTAAAAATATTTAAAATTCTAAGATAACGGCGTTTTCAAACACTGCAATCAGTCCTGAGTATGTTTTTCCATTTAGTTTTAACAAACGATGCTTGTTAGTTTGGGGGCATTAAAGCACAACATAAATTTAAACCAGAACCCCCTACTATCCCCCAATGTAAAGGTCACATTGAGACTTCAGGAATAAATACAAAGTCTGCTCAGCAACTGTAGAATATTTAGCTTCCTAAATATATCTTGTGTGTGGGAAGCTGGGAGAAGAAAATTAACTTCTTACATTTTTGAAGTGGACGGGGCCAGCAGTATTAGAAGAAGCCAAGTAGAAAACGGAAACGCTTAAGCTGGCTTTGCCCCTTGTGGAGGTGCTTGGCCAGGCCCCTGCCATAAACTGGTGGCCGGGCAGACAGTGGAGATGGGTGGCGTAGCTCAAGCTGGCATTCTTGGAACAGGAGTCTGTGGTTTCTCTGTTACTTCATCTTGTTAAATCGGTCCTGATGAGTGGGGTGGGGACCAGAGCAGCAGAGTGCTGCCCTGTAATTTAAAGCCCTTGGAAGCTCCATCCCCAGCAGCTGGAGGAGGCAGAGAGGGGAAGGGGGGCAGGAGGAAGTGCCCTCCTGGGCTCTGACCTCATGCAAACCCCTGTCAGTGTCTTGGAAAAGTGGTTCAGAGTTGGCTTGAGACACCGTTAGAGGATGTCTTAATTTAACCTTCTCAGAACTGGCCGGGTTGTGAGCAGAGCGGATACCATGGTGCATGGAGCGTCTGGAAAGTCTTCCACGGTCCCACAAATCTGTGCATTTGGACAGCTTTACCTCATCGTTTTCAAATAAAGTATCTTTGCATTGCTTTTCCTTGGAATGTTGAACAAGAGTGTGAGATAAATGTATCCAAAGTGTGGGACGATGGAGTATAATTATGGAGGAAATAAGAAAATTTTCTCCTCCTGAAGCAAAAGGAATTCACCATCAACATGAAAAGCTTATTTATTGCTGGTTCGTTCCTAGTCTGGATTATAACTACAAAAGTCTCTTGGACAAGAATAGTTAAAATTAAGCAATGAGAATTGAAACAAAAATAAAAGTGTTAATTCTTATTCCAAGAAGTTAATAGACTGTTTCATCCAGTTACCACAGGCTTTCTTTTAAGAAATTTTTTAGTTATTGGTGTGAACATGTGTTAGTATCTTAAACACATGTGAGACCAATTAATTCATGAGTGCCAGTGTTTCTAAACGTCACATGACAGAAGCTTACTGGTAGCTCCATTTTTAAATCAGAAACTTGATTCTTGTGGTTGAATTCCAGGAATCTGTTTCCGCAGGCAAGAACGCCAATGGACACTGTCGGCCACATGTCGCCTCTTACATTGAGAGGTTGTAAGAAGGTGAGACAGTCACTCTCGGCGAGGACCTAGAGATGCTACACGCAAACACGCAAACATGCATGCTGTCACAAAGCGATGAGACTGTCCTGTGTCATACAGAATATCCCAGTTCATGACTGTTGTGCTACTTTTTATATCAGGTGTGAAATCTAAATATTTTAAAGTATGTTTTTTGATTATATTATTACAGTTGTCCCTTTTTTATCTCCCCTTTATCTCCCTCCACCCTGTACCCCCTCCCATCAGCATTCCCCCTTCTTAGTTCATGTTCATGGGTCATAAACATAAGTTCTTTGGCTTCTACGTTTCCTATACTATTCTTAACCTCCCCTGTCTGTTTTCTACTGACCATTTATGCTTCTCATTACCTGTACCTTTTCCCCCACTCTCCTCCTCCCCTCCCTGCTCGTAACTCTCCATGTGATCTCCATTTCTGGATTCTGTTCCTGTTCTAGTTGTTTGCTCAAGTTTGTTTTGGTTTTTATTTTTTAGGGTCAGTTGTTGATAGTTGTGAGTTTGTTGTCATTTTACTCTTGATAATTTTGATCATCTTTTTCTTAGACAAATCCCTTTAACGTTTCATATATTAAGGGCTTGGTGATGATGAACTCCTTTAATTTGACCTTATCTGGGAGGTACTTAATCTTCCCTTCCATTCTAAATGATAGCTTTGCTGGATAGAGTCATTTTGGATGTAGATCCTTGCCTTTCATGACTTCCAATACTTCTTTCCAGCCCCTTCTTGCCTGCAAGGTTTCTTTTGAGAAATCAGCTGACAGTCTTATGGGAACTCCTTTGTGGTAACTGTCTCCTTTTCTTCTGCTTCTTTTAATATTCTCTCTTTATCTTTAATCTTTGGCAATTGAATTATGACGTGTCTTGGTGTGGCCCTCTTTGGGTCTTACTTGTTTGGGACTCTGTGTTTCCTGGACTTGTATGTCTATTTCCTTTGCCAAATTGGGGAGTTTTCTTTCATTATTTTTTCAAATAAGTTTTCAATTTCTCTCTTCCTCTGACCCCACTATGATTTGGATGTGGGAACATTTAAAGTTGCCCCAGAGGCTCCTAAGTCTCTTGTCTCTTCTCATTTTTTGAATCCTTGTTTCCTCATTGTCTTCCAGTTGAATGTTTGTTTCTTCCTTTTGTTCCAAATCATTGATTTGAGTCCCGGTTTCCTTCCTGTCACTGTTGGTTTCCTGTATATTTTTCTTTATTTCATGTTGCATAGCCTTCATTTCTTCCTCCATTTTGCAACCATACTCGATCTTTTCTGTGAGCATCCCGATTACCAGTGTTTTGAACATCTGATAGGTTGGCTGTCTCCTCATTGCTTAGTACTTTTTCTGGAGTTTTGATCTGTTCTTTCATTTGGGCCATATTTCTTTGTCTCGGCACATCTGTTACATAGTAAGGGGCAGAGCCTTACGTATTTGCCAGGGTGGGGCAACTCACGTCCCTGTGTTATGGTGCTGTATGTGGGGGAGGGTCAGAGAGGGAACAGTGCCACTTGCTCAGTCAGCTCTTGCCCTTTCTGTCACTTCCTCTGCTTCCCCCTAGGGAATTGCACCCTTCCAGGTGCTGCCCTGGAGCTGATTCCCGAGAGGGTTGGCTTGTGTGTGTTCTAGGACCCCATGGGCCCCTCCAAAGGAGTCTCTTGAGAAACTGGCAGTTTCTTCTGCTGCTGCAACCTCCACGGGTTTTTACAGCCAGAGTTTTTGAGACTTTATTTCTCCGCACTGGAACCCTGGGTTGCGCAATCTATCTTGCTTCCCAGTTGTTCCTCCCAGCTTATCTACGAGTATTTATATATGAATGTGGGGCTGCCTGGTCCGCTAGCTGCTGCCTTGCTGCGAGTCCTCCCCACCCCAGCTGCCTATCTCCACCCCTCCTGCCAGTCTGAATGAATGTTTCTTCTTTATTTCCTTGGTTGTTGGACTTCCATACGGTTCAGTTTTCTGGCAGTTCTGGTTGGTTTTTGTCTTTAAATCGATTATCCTTCTGGTTGTGCGAGGAGATATCTACCTATACCTCCATCTTGAGTTTTTGTGTCTGAAATCTGAATATTTTAGTACTCTTATTCACCAGAATTCCTCTTGGGATAAGAACATGTGTTTAAAAAATTCTTTGGTGAGCCCCCTTGGCTGGAGGAAATGTCCAGTGATGTCAGAGGCCCTATAAGGATGGGGGTCCTGCTAGGCAGAGGGTGCTTTCATTTGACCAGTGACGTCAGGGTCAGAGGCTCCAGGTCATAAAGGGGTGAGAGGTTCTAAGTTCCCTGGGGAGGAAGGCAGCATGCCAGTGCAGGGAGCTTCAGAGAGTTCAGAAGATAAGCTAGGGCAGCAGAAAGATTTAATGATCACTCTTTTGTTGCATTAACTTTTCTTACTGTGGTAAAAAACACGTGACATAAATGTTGCCATCTTAATAGTTACTAAGAGCACAGTCAGCAGGGTTCAGTACACTCACAGTGCCGAGCAGCCATCTGCGGGACTTTTCCATCTTGCAGAACTGAAACTCCACTTACTAGGCAGCAACTCCTCACCCCCTCCCCCGGCCCCTGGCAACCAATATGACGACTTTACAATGTTGTGGTGGGTTGTGTAAGATGACTTCCGTCCTTGCTTTAAAAAACAAAACCTGGCTGTTGACGATTTCATGCAAACTGAGAGACCTTGACATGGTGCTGAGCCTCTGTGTCAGGTTGGGGTGAAGACAGAGCTTGCAGGATCCAGAGGCTGAGGACACCTGGCACCTTTCCTCCCCAAAACTCCCAGCACTGAGCAATTCTGGCTTGTTCTTTAAAAACTGGAATTACGTCTTCCTTGTGGGAAACCTTCAAAATGTGACTGTAGCATGGCCATCCTGCTAAGAAGAGCACATGAGGATTCGGAATATAACCGGAACTACCCATACCCTCAAATACCCTTGGCAGCAGGCCCGCTACCAACACATCATAATGTCTTCAAATTTGCCACAATCCAAAAGCGCCAATTAAAAAAAGAACCCGTGAAAAAAAAAATTCCCACTCAATAAAATGGTAAGGGGGGAAGAGGCCTTCCTCTTCTTAAGAAAACTATGTACCTACTTTTCAGTTTTCCTTTTTAATTATAGCAGCAAAGGGCGTTTTCCCCTCTATTACGGCTGCTCTCATCTGTACCCTCTAATGCACATGAATTCTTTCAGAGTCCTGGGAGCTTTGGGCTATCACGCGTGTAACTGTGCTGAATTTGTGGTGCAGGCCCTGCCACCACAAGGCAGTTACGGACTGAACCGGGTGTAGGCTCCGTTTCCGTCGGGCGGACACAGATGCGCCATCTCAGGCCCCGGGTGACTGACTAGCAGCTTGGCGAGGCTGCCCAGAGTGAGTTAGTTCCATTCGCCTTGCCGTTACACCTGGCGCTGTGCCAGGGGAACAGGTGAGAACTGGTGAGGCGGGGAGTTCGAGGACACGCTTAGGGGAGCCAGGAGCTCTGCATTCCTCTGGCAGGGGCGCGCTCTCCCGCAGTGAGCTGCCTGGCTCAGTGCGCGGCTGTGCGGAAAGGGGCGATGGTCCCAACAGGCTGAGCGCGTGCTGTGTTCCTGGCGCCGTAGGGAAGGGGGCGACATAACGTAGTTTTCATTAGATTTCCCTTGAATTAGGACACAGATGTTCCACAGGAAGGTAAATCTCCTCCAAATCGATTTTGAATTTTATTTCTTTTAAAAGACCTTTATGCAGAGGTCTGATGGTAAATGAGAAGGGTCACCGCATCCATCGATCAGACAATGAACCATCGGATTTCTGTTGCTTCCTGGATGGGGTCCCCACGTGGCACCCAGAGAGCTGTGTCCTTGCAGAACGTAAGGAGAGGAGCAAGCAGCGCAGTCACTAGTTCTCAAGTCACCGACCTGAAGAGAGAGAATCTGAGCAGACACGCACGGCTTACCCGTCCGGACCACGGTGAAGGGGGCGTCAGACTGAAAAGCCTGTCGAACAATTAAATCCTCTTTCTCAGATATTATGTAACATTCTCTCTAAATAATTGAACAGTGATTAAAAAACTATTAACTAGTGGTTCTAAAAATAATGGTTTTAATAACGTGTTGCTAACTAGAAATTAGAGTTGTAAACTCACGCAAAGCTAGTTCTTTATAAAATAATCCCGGACGTAGGCTCTTCGACACGTGACGTCAGCAAGGGTTGCCCGCGGGTCTCAGCCCCTCGCGGGGGTTGGAAGGCACAGGAGGAAGCCGGGCTCTCCAGGCTTCACTTGTTACGTGGCTGATTTCCGGCGGGCCTTCATCTTTCAGCTTGAGGGCATGTCCCAGAAGGGCGCCTTTCTGGTAGGGCTGCTCTTGCCGGTGATAAGAGACCTGCGTTGCAGGACCAGAGCGCCCGGGCCGCCCCCAGGTGGCTCCTCCAATGCAGGGCCGGGCTGGCGGGGCGCGGGCAGAACCGAGTCCGCATGCCGGTGCGTGACATGTGGGGGCCCCCAGCTCAGGCCCCAGGGGCACAAAGGGGTTGGTGATTTATCCGGATACAGGAAAATGACTGACTTCTTGTTGTTCCCGAAGCCTCTGCCGCCGCGTCAGGACTCCCTAGAGTCCATGCAGGTCTTCCGGCAGCACTGCCAGATCGCGGAGGAGTACCACGAGGTGCGCAAGGAGATCGCGCTGCTCGAGGAGAGGAAGTAAGCGGCGGGTGCGGAGGGGGACACGCGGAGGGGACTGGGTGGCTAGGTAACGTGTGGTCCCTTCTGCTTGTCACAGAAATGACCCAGTGGGCACCTGCGTGGGTTCAATGTTTTACTTTATGAGCAGTGAGAGGAACGGGGGTGCTTCCTTCCTCCAAACTAAAGTTTTTAATAAACATTTGAGTTCAGGAAATTAAACATGCCAAAATACCGCCCAGAGCTGTGCTCTGTTGCCTGTGAATGTGCCCAAGGGCCCCAGCACTCTTTTGCTGCCGGCGGATTATACTGAACGCTAACCTGGAGGAGTTCCCACAGCAGAGATTTAGTTTAGGTTCAAGGGTTAAGGTGACACGTGTATACTGGGTGAATGACGCGTGCGTACTGGACGAGCCATGCTGCGTGCTGGACGATTGACGCATGCGTGCTGGACGGGTGGCGCATGCGTGCGAGCGAGATGAGTGACGCATATTAAAAGTGACTCGTGTAATGAGTCCATACTTTCATGCTTGGCTTCTCCGCTTTCTCTTGCTGAAGAGACACATCATACATATTTATTGCTTAATTTTTAAATCGAAGCAAGCAAAATATATTGTTTTGAGAAATTTATGAAATTTTTAGGACTTTTGCAAGCCCATCAAGGCAGCTGCACAGATTAGACCGCAGGGAGCGTAGGGTTTGAGTCCCAACTTCTGCTTGTTCCGTGAGGCCCCGGTTACAAGGGGCAGACCTGTTCTTATCTCCTCGCTTTGTTGTGTTGAAAACGTGAAATTGTACCTGGATTCTGGTAATAGAAGATTAAAGACGTTTACGAGATCAGAAGTAAAGCTTTCTCATATTTTTGAGACTCTCTTGTTTGAGAGTTTTCATACGTTGACTGGAGTGTGCAGATGGGACTTTTATATACAATCCGAGTCCTGAGAAAGTTTCATAAAGAAACTGAGGAAGCTTATTAATAATACGACCAAGGTGAGGTTACAGTGTGCGTGTGAGAGTGTGCGTGTGAGTGTGTGAAAATGTGTGAGCGTGAGAGAGTGCGTGTATAAACTGTGATGACCTAACAGAAAAACAGGGGGTTCTGTATTTGTTTGTAAACTCTTCTGATTGACTTGCTGGGGGACTTTGTTACCTAAACCAACGCGAGGCTCTTTATTTGGGGGGAGATGGGAGACTTACCTACTCCATCGCGGGATCTGCGAGCTCGCGGTTTTGTCCGCTGCCTTTAAAGAGCGCGCTGGGATACCGGCCCGAGGGCGACCCCCCTGGCGGCCGACGGGAGCGCGCCCTGCTGAGAGCGGTAGCCGCTGACTCCGGAGGGAAAGTGGCTGGCTGACCGGTGGAAGCGCTTCACGTAACCTGCCAAACCGCAGAAATGTTGGCCAGACCCCCGATTCAGCCACTCACAGGTCTTTCTAAACAGCTGGCGCAATGGGAGGCGAAGGCCAAATTCTTTTGTTATTTTTTCCTTTCTTCAGAGTCTCCCAAATTTGCTTTTCATTATCCTGCTTCTGCCATTTGGGAAGGGGACTCGGGGAGTCCCTTTCTGGGTCAATGTCCTGTTGCCCTTGGTTGTCCTGCCTGTGGTTTCCATCACTAGGAGGATACACCCTGAGCTAGGCCTGGATTTCAAGACGGACCTCCCGCGGGGCCTTCCCTCCTCTTCCCTCGCCACCCTAACCCCGCCCACCCCAACCTTCCCGCAGGGACCCGTGCTTCCCCGCAGCACAGCGGAGCTCCCTGGAATGACCGCACCGGCCCTTTCTGCGGTCTGGTGCCGTTGGCGGTTACCCGCCTGGGTGCTGCCCCTGCTGACTGTGTGTGCAGACACGGACGCCCTGTCACATTCGGGTCCCACCACTGAGCAGGGAGCTGTGTGTGTGGGGGGGGGGTGTCTGACACGTGAGAGGGTGACTGAGAGTGGTGATGATGGGAGGTTGTAACGCCCTCTGTGCAGAAGCTTTATTTGTAATTTCTCCGGTCCATATTTAAATACAGAGTCGGCATCCGCGATAAAGTCTAAGATAAATTGTTGGAATAGAAAGCATGGTTATATTGTAATTATAATGAGGGCTGTCTTCCAAGGGTTATTGGTGACCATTGTTTTCCCGAACACTTTCATGAAGCAGAAATTCATTTTGCAACAGATACTTTCCTAAACAGATTTTGTTTTCAAGCAAGAGAAATTGGGCCACATGGATTTGACCTAAGTAATTGGCTGTCCGTTTTTTGATGATTTGGATGAAAGTTTCTTCCTCATCGTTTCCTAAAATGTGGCTGATCGCGTTGCCCCCGGCGATCAGTTAGTGCCAGATGGGCGCCAAGGGAGACGCACCCCCCGGGTGTCTCCTTAGAAGAGAGCAGTCGCTGGCTGAACTTCTCCGGCATCTCCAGAGGGGGTCTCCCTGGATCGCGTTCGGGGACCAAAGCGAGCAAGGAGAAGCATTGGCTCTATTGTTTTAAATCACGGTGTTGATTGGGTAAGGTTTTTTCCTGGGATTATAACTTCAGCGTAGAATGAATTTAACTTAAAGAATCACTTCTGGCCTGTTGACTAATAATGTAAGAAAAGCTTGTTCGTACTTTTATTGGATCTCTTTTTCTTCTCAGTTGAAAAAAATAGCAATTTTATGAAAGCTTTATAAAACTTACCAAGAATTCTGACATCTTTACAGAATTCTTGTTATCATTTTTGTCCATTTCTTTCTAGGCCTTTTGCGTGTGAATATTTTTATATAATTACATTATCTAGCAACATGAAATATGTACATGCTTTTTTCAGTAAATATTATAAGCTTCTTATGTAATACATATAGTTTTTTTATTTTTAACACATATAGTTTTATGTATTTAGTGGAAATACATGGGAGTGAGATGTAGACCTTTTATGACTTTTGAAACTTATGACTGAATTGTTTGACAAAAAGTTTTTAATATGCCCCTTTAAACAACAGTTAGATGCACCATTAGATTTGCAGTGAGCGACAGTTGCTTTCTCCAGGTGAGCGTTTTATCTCGTTCAGAGGATTATCCACTTGACTGTCCCTTGGGAGAGACAGTGTGCTACTGCTGTTGTAGTAAATGGCAGGCTTAGAGTCAGAACACTGACACACTCCTAGAAATGTCAGGGTGACAACTGTCACTAAATTAAAGAAAGTGACTCCGTGGTTTTAAGTGAACTCACAGGACTGTGCAGCCACCACCACAACCTCAGGATGTTGTTGTCACCCCGGAAAGTACCCTTGTCCCCTGGGCAGCCAGCGGCGCTCCCCGCCCCTGTGCACCTGCTTGCTGCAACTGTGGGTTCTCCTGTCCATATGCTTCAAATGCATCCAGATGGGACGTGTTCCTTTGTGAATGGCTTCTTTTATGTGGCATGGTGTTTACAAGGTTTATCCATGTAGCATGTGTCGGCACTTCATTCCTTTTTACTGTCGAGTGATGTCCCCTCGAATGGACAGACTGGATTTTATTAATCTGTGTCATCAGCTGATGGACAGTCGAGTGGTTTGCACCTTTAGCTGTTGTGAGTGATGCTGCTGCAAATGCCCATGCACACAGTTTTGTGTGGACGTGAGCTTCTAGTTCCCGTATGTTGTGTGCCGAGGAGTGGGATTGCTGAGACACACGACAGCTCAGCGTGTCACCTTCTGAGGGGCTGCCCATGACTGAAGTGGCTGCACCCCATTATGTTTCCAACAGGAATGTCTGAGTGTTCTCATCGCTTATACCTTTGTTGACACTGACAGTGTCTTCGAGACCATAGCCATTCCAGGGGGTGCGAAAGGAAGTCTCATGTGGTTTCATTTATACTACCCAATGGTTAAAGATGTTGACTCCTTGTTCTTGTGCTTTTTGGCATTTCTGTGTCTTCTTGGTTAAATGTCCATTCAGCTCCATTGACCATTTTTTTAAAATTGTCTTTTTATTATTGAAAAAAAGTTACAGAATTTTGCAAAGCATTAGAAAAGGGTTTTCATACAGAGTTAACCACAATCAATTCCAGACATATTTTCATGGCCTTTTTAAAAAATATAAAAGGGTGATGGGGGAACGGCAGTCTCCTTGAGGAGAACTTGTCCAGATGGAGGGAAAGGAAGCAGACGTAATTTGTAGAAGTGTAGTCGAAAGGAGCCCTGTTTTGGTTTGTAGTTATGGTATTTAATTTTTTCTGAAATTTCCAAATGTTTAGCTAGAAACATTTATTTCTTTAGGACCCCAAAGGCAGAGGATTTTAAACTGCATTCTCGAGAACACGTCCAGATTGGGAATGGAGGGGTGTCGACCGGAGTCTGGACCATGGCCAAGCAGAGAAAGTCCAGTTTTATGTTTTATTTGCTTCAATTCTTTGAAAAAAGGACCCCACAGCTATAAAATATTGAAAACCAAACATCACTGTCATATTTTAAGCACATTCTATCAAATAATTACTGAGACCCCAGAAGGGGGGGTTTCACTGTCTTAAAGAACCAGTACATGGACCTATCGCCCCTCAGGTGTTTGCAGGGTGGGTGGTACGTGGGGAGAACATTCTGTCCTCCCTCCTGAGATGTCTGTTGTGGGTATGGGACCTCTGGGTGTGGAATAGGGTTCAAGTCCATCTGTGCCCAGTGGAGAGTGGCTTCCCGAAACTAACGTGGCTAGTGAGACTCAAGGACAAGTCCTGGTTTGCAATAGGATTTCAATACATACTTGTCGAGTGAGTGAAAATAGAACTAAAGAACTGTCTTGGCTCCTTACTTTGCTCCAGGGGGTGAGAGAGAGTCACAGGATGGATTCTTTCATTTTAGGGTTTAGTTTTGTGTGAAATCCCAGCATCCCAGAGTTTACCGGGCTTTGAGATTACACTTTCCATTAATGCTCCAATCATAATGGTCCAGGCATCTCACCTCACCTCATTACAAGCAGTCCGTCCTTTTAACTGGCATCTCTCATCTGATCCACTCCCTGAAATCACGTTAAAGGAGACAAAACGGTTACCTCCTTTGCTAAGGAAGAAGGCTCCAATTTCTGGGGGAGCCAAGTGAGGAAAGATTTTACCTTTTACCTTATTCCTACCCCCAAATGAACTTTTGTGGGGGTGGTAGTGGAAAAATCTATTTTCTTTAGAATACTGGCTCGTAACTGGGCCAAAACTTCAGCCCCCCAACCCCCAGGACACTGGCAAGGTCTGGAGACGTTTTTGCTGTGATAACCGGTAACACTGGTATCTGCTGAGTGCTGGCCAAGGGTGCCGTTAAACCTCCCACGAGGCCAACACACAGGACAGCCCCACAGCAAGACGGTCCGGCCCAAAAGGTCAATTGTGCCAAGACTGAGAAACTCTCCTTCATCGCACTCCCTGCCACCCCAGCCCTGCAAGGGTACGGTGGTGCCTCTGGCTTCCAGGAGCTAGATTTCTGTCTGCCTCATGCATTATTCAGTCATGGGCCTTCAGCAGCACCGTCTCAATGGTGCTGTGGAAATCTACTTCAGTTGCATGCACCATTCCTCCACCTGCAGGAACTGAAGACAGGCGTTCATACCCCCGGTATCATTTTCAGGCATCTGCTCCTTCTCTCTTGTGTGTAACTGCTTGTCCTGCAACACATGTCTCTCAAGAACCAACAGTGTCATCTAAGTCACTAATTAAAATAAAACTCCTATGATCAAGAGAGTATGTTGTTATGTTGTCCTAAACTTTGTAGCTCATTGGGGCCAAACTCTCTAGGACTTTGTCTTTTCCAAATAAAAGTCTTTACTCAATTTTGAAAGTCTCCACAACCACAGTGGTAGTCTTTCTAGAAACAGAGAAATACATGCCTGATGACAAATCCACATCCCAAATTCCTGCAACATGAAGACTCAGACTTTAGACTCAGTTGCCATAAAGTTTGAAAAAAGGACCCCACAGCTATAAAATATTGAAAACCAAACACCACTGTCATATTTTAAGCACATTCTATCAAATAATTACTATCAAATAGTAATTATTCAGTGTCCCCTTTATCAAGTCACTTGGAGTTTCTCTTCACCCATTTGTTTTAGCAAATAGAAACTTTTCCAGGAATGTGGTCTAGGATGGTTTAGCTGATCTATGGCAGACCCAACGTCATGGTCTTTTCTCCGGCACTTACAGCGTGTGGAAACTGTCACAGGTCTTACCTTCGGGTGACAGTGGTTTTCTACCCCACACCCACTCCACTGAAGGGACTGACAGAAAGGATGAGTGGGAACTCCAGGGCAGGACCACATTCTAGCCAGCTAGGGAGACTGATTTGTTCCTTAGCTCATCTATTTATAAGATTGTCTCTGTAGCTTGATGTGCCAGCAGTAATCATGAATTGCTAATGGATGAACATAAATATGTCTGCATAAATAAGTCTTGGAGATAATAGACGTTTTGACAGTATTCATTGAATATATATACAGATAATTGCTTTCAAATACATGAAACTAGTTTAGAAACCTATCAATTAAGTCTTCTTAATTCTAACAAGGAAGAAATTATTATTGACTTTCTCTGAATCAAGAAGATTCGACCAGACGATCATGACCAATCCTTTTGGTGATACTGTAAAATCTGTGATGTTTGGTTTATTTTCTCTACCCATCAAAACTATTAACACATCCTGAGGAGTTTTAAATGAGGTCAGACATGGAACCAGGGTGGCAGCCATGGTTATACCCAGGATTTCCGACTCTTCCACCATGATTTGAGAGCAAACTTTATTTTAACGTGAATTATTTGTGTGATACAGTTGATTTGAAAGGGAAAAAAACAGGAATAGAAGATCTGGTGGGTGGAGAGTGTAGAGGCATGTCTCTTTTTTACTTATGTAAGTTTTACTAATCAATTTCTTGAAAATCTTTTAAAATTACAACTTACATTCAATATTATTTTGTATTAGTTTCAGGCATACAGCATAGTGGTTAGACAATCCTATACTTTACAAAGGTTCCCCTCAATATTTCCAGTACTCAATTGTCACCATACATAGTTATTATAATATTATTGACTATATTTCCTATGCTGTACTAATCAATGTCTTTAAGATAGTTACATAAGAATCTTTTCTAATATTTAATTATTGACATTTATTGCTTCAACTATGCTTAGAAAGTAAAGAGCCATAAACGAGAATAGCTTGATGCTGGCTCTTTCTTATTAGCTGTATTGAGCTGTATTAGCTCTATTAGCTGAAATTGAGTTTTTCAATTAAATTAAGCACTTTGAATTTCTCTTTCCTCATCTTTAAAATATACGTCATTTGTCTCTGAGGTAGCTGACTCCTCAGTTATTCATTCAGCAAGTATTTATTGGGAGCCTTTTATATTCCAAGCACCTTCGAAGGTTCAAAGATCATTAACCACCGGAAGGAACTTTGTGTCTGTGCACATCACCGTTTCAGAGTCTCCTGTTGCCCTGTCGTGTGACATTTCATGCTCCATCGCCCTAAATGCTCCAGCGACTGTCTTCTAAGAACAAGGGCATTCTCTCACCTAACCACAGCACAGTCGTTAAAAGGAGGAATTTTAGCATCGACACCATACTATTATCTAATGCACAGTCCGTATTTAAGTCGCAACCATTTCCCAATCCTGTTCTTCGCAGCTTTTTTTTTTTTTTCAGGCCACAATTGCACATTTCATTTAGTTGTCATTTCTCTTTAGTTTCTTTAAATATGTTCTTTACCCCTTGACGAGTATAGGCTAGCGACCTTGTAGACCTTCTCTCAGTCTGAAGTTGCGTGCTGCCTGCGTTTTGGGCAGGAATACCTAGAAAGGATGACGTGTTCCGTGACGTCTCCTGTCTCACTCCCGGGGACGCTGGGTCGGAGCACTTGCCTCCCTGGCCTTGGGGCGTCTCTGCTTTTCCCCGCGGGCCGTCGTGTTTATTAAATCTAAACGGGGACTGACAGTGTCGAGTGCGTTTTCATGCGTATTTACAGCAAGGCGGTCGTCCCAGGGGTGGACCGAGAACTGCGAGCTCGTCGCGGCGCGTCCCGCCACCACTGCAGCTGCTGCCCGTCTGCACTGCAAACGCAGGGTCCTGTTTCGTGCATTAAGGAAAGGCAGGGAAAGTAGCGACTGCAGGCAGGAGTGGAATTCTCCGTTCGAGGGGCCGGCGAGGGTTTGTGAAACTCGGAGACGGAAGACAAAGGAAGACACCGCAGTGGGAGGGCGAAGGGAAGCCAGGGACGCAGAACAGCGCTCCCGCCCGTAAGGCAGTGGAGAGCGTCTTAACTTCTAGACAGGTTTTTAGGGTTTTCCCCTTCAACTACCTGTAGTTTTCACAATTTGTTGTACCCTTAAAAAGATGAGCTGTTCTGTCGAAGCATTTGTTGAGCGTTTCCTGGACGATGGTTAGTATTATGGGATGTCTGAGAAGCGCGGGCGTGAAATAAAGGAGGCAGGCATGGAGGGTGGGTGCGCAGGCGCAGACTGTGGGATGCGCAGGCGCAGATGGGCAGGCTCCCAGCCCAGCACCAGCGCGTGCGCATTACCGCGTGTGCTCTTGTGCCTCGTCTGCAGGAGGGAGCTCATGGCCAAGCTGGCGCAGGCGGAGAAGGAGAAGGTGGACGCGGCTCAGCTGGCCCGCGAGTTCGAGGCGCTGACCGAGGAGAACCGCGCCCTGAAGCTGGCCCAATCCCAGTGCGTGGAGCAGCTGGAAAAGCTCAGGGTCCAGTACCAGAAGCGACAGGGCTCGTCCTAGCTCGCCCCGCGCCTGGTAACTGGGCGCTGCCCCGGGGGAGCGAGCAGTGCCCGCGCTGCTGGCGCCCCATGTGGCTGGTGGCGCTCGAGCCCAGCGCTTGCCGTCCAGTCTCACGGGGGGTGGAGGGGGGCGGACATTATACTTTAAATAAGATGATTAAAGCTATTACCTGTTAACCTGGTACCCTTATCTGTTTTCAGAGACTGTAATTAGTTTCCAAGGTGTTTTTTTTCTTATTTAGGAAGATAGGATCCTCCTGTACATCAGGGTAGAAAATGACAGAAGTAGAATGTTGACTGACTCTGCTAAGAATCTCAAACAGGATTAAGCCACGGAACAGACCAGCAAGATGCTTACAGCGGGTCCACATCTGTGCATTAAACGTCACATCGTCACGGTTCCCCTGGGCTCAAATTTGAGCCGTCAAGACGTCCCCGCGTGTCCACGTGTCCATGTCTGCCAGAGTCAGAGCTGCCCTGGGCGGTGCACATCGCCAAAGCTTTGTTTCGGAGGTGCGCGCGGAAAGCCGGTCTGTGCCCGAAGCGCCCTCGCCGGGGCTGAGGCGCGGTTGAAACAGTGAAAAGCAAACGAGGCCTCGAGGCCTCGTGTCTTCCGGAGCTTCGTCCCGGGAACCACCTGCCTGCATCGTGTGCCGGGGTGGGGGGCGGGGAAACGGAAAGGGGTTGTTTAGACATTACTTTGGCTAGTTCCCATAAAAACATCAGCAAAATTGTAACTACTGCTTTGTTTTGGATTTAAGAAGGTGTTTTGGGTCAGTAATAACTAATGGAAATATGTGAGTAAACTCAGGATTAAAATGGTTTTCCCTTGTTTTACTTATCACCATATTTTCCCAAAATGATCTCGTTGTTTTGTGTCCATTTCTATTCGTGTAACTTCTTTTTCATTAAACATGATCAATACCGTCAGTCTGCATTTTGTCCCTGTGTTAAGCTCCCTGGTGCTAAGAGTCAGAGTTGGCCGACCCTCCTCAGAGGTTGTTCTTAGCCAGGGTTGCATGTGCTGAAGAGCAGCGAAAGCCCTTTCCTTGGAAAGATCTCGGCTTCTAAATAAACAGCTCAGCTCTGACACTAACCACTGATACTAAATAAACAGCTCAGCTCTGATACTAATATTAATGTCTCCAGCAGGGATGGCCCCTCACAGAAAATGGGTGGGTGGGGGGGCAGGTAGACAAGTTCCAAAATCTCTTTATTCTGCCAGAATCAAAATAACTTAACAGGGTCAAAATATTTGAACACTCTTTGTATTGTGTGAAGGAAGTGCTGGGTAAATAGGTTTCCTGTCTCTGCTAGTCTTAGCCCGAAACTTTTCTGTGTTTCCAGAAGATATCTATTCATGACTGAAAAGCGAGCATTTCTCGGGGGGGGGATGTTTCAAGCAGACTTTTATTCATCAATAATATGAAAACATCGCCTACTTCTGTAGCAAAAAAGAAACCTAAGGACAAAAGTTTCAATCAGTTTCGCCTTTTCATGTATCTGACACATTTCCCTCAGTCTTTTCTCCTGTGGCTCATAGTCTGTGTGACACAAAATCACGCAGGGGTTCTCTCTTCAACCACACGATAGTCCTGCCATTCGCATAGTGAGAATGTGGGAGGACGTTCCCCGTGGGCAGAGGCCCTGCCAGTATTAAGGTAAACGTGCTTCTTGCTTTAGAACTGGAATGAAAGGAAAATCCGAACAGCGTTACTTCCCACAATTGCTTTACCAAAGGATCTGCTGTTTGTGGGCCATTCACTTTACATAGA
>PVJI01023650.1:0-23166 GCA_004026765.1 Micronycteris hirsuta
GTGAATCAACATCCTGATGCCTTGCTATGAATAATCCTACCTGTTCTGCTTAATCTCATGAATAATCAATCCTATGTAAATTTGCTAATGCCCCTGATAAAAACCCTGGCTGGGCAAGCCACGGGGCTTTTTCCTGGGAATGGGAGGAATCAGCCACGTAGCCCTGGTATTACTTTCCCCGCGTGTCACGGTATGACACGCACCGAGTCACGGCAACCACAGGTGTCGGCAGGCCCGACCTACCCCGTGTCATTGTAGGGGAAGCACCCAGAACACACATCGCTGGTGGGAGTGTAAAATGCTATGACCACATCGGCAAACAGGTCATTTCTCATGAAGTCACATGTACACCTTCCCTATACCTCAGAAATTCCAATTCTAGGTATTTACCCAAGAAAAATGAACACATATTTACCAAAGGACATTTAAAATAGTAAGAGTAGCTTTATTCACAATAGTCTCAAGCTGCAAACAATCCAAATATTCACCAATAGGAAATGGATAAAAAATTGCAGTATATTCATATAATAGGATACGAGTCAGCAATAAAAAGGAATAACTTACCAATGTATACAACAACATAGATGAATCAAAAACATCATGTTGAGTGAAAGCAAGATAGAATAGTGTAGGTGCAGAATGACTCTGTTAAAGTAACCAATTAGCCCAAGATGGAGTCCCTCATGCTAAAAGCCACGTTAACAAACCGAAAACTTAAGTTTCTATGCTCTGTGCTCTTGGCTGTCTCAGAAAAGGCAAGCCTAGGTCAACCAATCAGTACTTGTGTGCCTAACCCCATCTCCAAGTCTTCCCTTTTCTCAATATGAAGTGAGTAGCTCTGGCTGGTGTGGCTCAGTGGATTGAGCACTGGCCTGCAAACCAAATGGTCACCAGTTTGATTCCCAGTCAGGGCACATGCCTGGATTGTGGGCCAGGTCAGGTCCCCAGTGGGGGGTGTGAGAGAGGCAACCATACATTGCTGCTTCTCTCCCTCTGTTTCTCCCTCCCTTCCCCTCTGTCTACAATAAATAAATAAAATCTTTTTTTTAAAGGAAAGTAATCCTGCTTTAACTAATTATCAAGTGCCCAGTACAACTTCCTTATTCCTGCTCACTCAGGCCTATAAAAATTTCTTGTAAGGTGCTTACCATCACTAATCGTCAGAGAAATGCAAATCAAAACTGCAATGATTTATATCATGCATGGTAGAATGGCTATTATCAAAATATAAGAAATAAGTGTTGGTGAGGATGTGGAGAAAAGAGAACCCTTGTGCACTGTTAGTAGGAATGTAAATTGGTGCAGGCACTATGGAAAACGGTATGGAGATTCTTCAAAAAATTTAAAATAGGGCCCTGGCTGGCATGGCTCAGTGGATTGAGCTCCAGACTGCAAAGCAAAGGGTCGCAGGTTCAATTCCCAGTCCAGGGCACATGCCTGGGTTGCAGGCCAGGTCAGGTCCCCAGTAGGGGGTGCGCAAGAAGCAACCACACATTGATGTTTCTCTTCCTCTCTTTCTCCCTCATTTCCCTTCTCCCTAAAAATAAAATCTTTAAAAAAATTTTTTAAATAGGACTACCATATAATCCAGCAATTCCACTAGCTGTCTGAAGAAAATGAAAACACTAACTTGAAAAGACATCTGTAGCGAATGTTCATTGCAGCATTAATTACAATAGTCAAGACATGGAAAAACCTAAGTGTCCGTCAGTAGATGAATAAAGAAAATACATTGTATACATGTAATGGAATATTATTCAGGTATAAAAAGACTGAAATCTTGCCATTTGGGACAACATGGATGGATCTTGATGGTATTATGCTAACTGAAATAAGTAAGAGAAAGACTATATACTCTCACTTATATGTGGAATCAAAAAAAGCCCAAACCTCACTCACAGATACAGAGAACAAATTGGTAATTGCCAAAGACTTGAGGGGCACGGCAGGAGGGGGCAGGTAGTGAAATGTGTGAAGGTGGTCAAAAGGTACAAACTTCTAATTATAAAATAAATAAGCCCTGGGGATGTAATATACAGCATGATGACTATAGTTAATAATACTACATTGCATATTTGAAAGCTGCTAAGAGAGTACATCTTAAAAGTTTTCATCAAAAGAAAAGAATTGTAACTGTATGTGGTGATGGATGGTAACTAGACTTATTGTGGTGATCATTTCTCAATATATACAAATGTCAAATCATTATGTTGTACACCTGAAACTAATGTTATGTCAGTTATATCCCAATTTTTAAAAATCTCTTGCCTTGAATAGCACTTTGGAGCTCCTTTCTATCTGCTAAGTTGGATGCTGTGCAATTCATGAATTGCTCAATAAAAGCCTACTTGATCTAGTAAACTGATCTATAAATTGTCTGCAGGAAGTTTTCTTTTAACAATTCCATTTAAATGAATTTTAAGAAAAGATAAAAAACCCTTGAGGGTCAGGTTGGCCCTGGCTGGTGTAGCTCAGTGGATTGAGCACGGGCTGGGAACCAAAGGGTCCTTGTTCGATTCCCAGTCAGGGCACATGCCTGGGTTGTGGGCTAGGTTCCCATTGAGGGCCATGTGAGAGGCAGCCATACATTGCTGTTTCTCTCCCTCTCTTTCTCCCTCTCTTTCTCCCTCCCTTTCCCTCTCTCTAAAAAATTAAAAAATAAAACATTTTAAAAAATCTTACAAAAAAAAAGGTCAGGTTGTAGAGATTTGTAAAGAAGAGACTCAAGGAAATTTCCTGAGGTGATAAAAAGGCTCTATTTTTAAAAAAATACAGGAGTGGATATTGGGTGTATGTATTTTTCAAAACTCATCAAACTATACAATTAAGATCTATACCTTAACTTTTAAAATACTAATAAAGGGAGTGCATTTTTTAAATGCTTGCACTACAATGCTCATAATAATGTCATTTATTAGAGCAAAAATCTGAAAAACAAGCCCAATGACAAGAAAATGAACAAATAAGTTTAAATCTTTCTTAAAAAAAAATGATTATTTTTTATTTAAAATTTTTTCTATTATGTATACAAATTAAATTGGTTGGGCATTTGGTCTCTACTCCCATTTCCAAAGGAGATGTTCTTTCAAGGATATACAACCCCCTTTTAATACCTTAAGCTCTAAATTAATATTATCCATAAAACTATGGAAACTTCTCTAGGTCCACTGATGGGAGTTTTACTAATTCTATTCTAGAGGAATTAAGGAAGTCCTCCCTGATATGGTGGCACTTGACTTAAGGATTCACCAAAAGGGAGAAGGGACTAGGCAATGTGCACTCCCACTGCACATTAAGGAAGTAAAAGCTAAAGTATGTGCTGTGATTTAGAAAGCCCTTCATGATTTCCCCTACCCTTCCCTTATTTCTCACATCTCTTCTCCAACTACTCTTCCCCTCTGGGCCTTTGCTTCAGCCACTGTGGCCTCAGGGTCTTTGGACTTGCTTTCCCCTCTATCTGGAAACCTTTCTTCAGATAGTCAGACAGCTCACCCTCTCATCCCTTTCAGATGTTTGTTCAGCTGTCCCTCAGTGAAGCCTTTCCTGGTCACCCTATTTACAATCTCAATTCATCTGTTCCTTCCCCTGCTACCAGCCCCCTTCCTGCTTTATTTTTTTCTCTGTATTTCCCCTAGATTTATTACTATCTGACTTTTGTATGATTATATGCATGTGTGTATGTATGTATATACATATAATCTTTTCCTTAACACAAGAATTATGAAGACAGGAGCTACATCCCGGTTCCTAAAGCAGTACTTGGCTGATAGGAGGCCTCTTTAAATAATCTGTTGAATGAATAGATTTCATCAGGATTTACTGAGCACTGAACTCATTGTTGTAGGTCCTACAGATAAGAATTTTTTAATTTGTTATTATTTATTATCATTTTATTTTCAATTACAGTTGCTATTATTATTATATTGGTTTGAGGCGTACACGCCAGTGATTAGACATTACGTAACTTACTAAGTGATTATCCCAATGAATCTCGTGACCATCTGATGGTATAACTAGTTTTAAAAAATGATACTTTTTAAAAATAAATTTTTTAAAGATTATTTAATGGCTTGAGAAATTATTTAAAATATAATGTTAATTGAACAAAGAAGAAACACAAAACTATACATAGTGATCTATTTTTAATATATATGTATATAAATTATATATCCATATCTAGAGAGAGAAGTATTAAAATGTTAACTATGATTCACTGTGGTTGGTGATTTTTATTTTCTTCTTATACTTCTTAGTATTTTCACATTTCTTTTTACAATACAATAAGAAAAAGAGTCTTCTTAAATGAGTTGTAGGAATATAGTGAGTCCATCAGACCAGAGTTGTTGCTGTAATTCCACTTGGCTCAACATATGCAAAGGATGAATGTCAGAAAGTGATCAAAGCAAGTGTTGGTTGCAAAGCTGAACTGGGGGAACAGACAGTCATAATAACTGAGTAAAGGTCCTCTTCAGAAAATGCAGCTCTGCTACAGAGTATTGGGAAATTCAGCAGCTAAAACAGCAACTTGGTGACAAGTGAACAAGTCTAAAAGCAGATGCACTAGTTTTATAATAATGATGATGATGATTAGCATTTTTAAGTGGCTTACTGTGTCCGGCAATAAGCTAAATGCGACTTCCAGCCAAGATGGAGGCATAGGTAGATACACTTTGCTTCCTTTCACAACCAAAAGAAGGACAACAAAAAATTTTAAGTCAAAAAATAACCAGAAGTGCCAGAAAATTGAACTGTATGGAAGTCCAATAACCAAGGAGTTAAAGAAGAAACATTCATTCAAACCAGTAGGAGGAGCAGAGACAGGGAGCGAAGGCAGAGAAGATGAGTGGCAAGGAGGTGGCTGGACAACCCGATGGGCAAGGTGGTGGCTGGTAGACTGGGTGGTCCCACATTTGCATGTGGATAACTGGGAGGAATAACTGGTGAGCAAGACAGACCTCACAACCCAGGGTTCCAGATCAGGGATATAAAGCCTCAAAACCTCTGGCAGTAAAAACCCGTGGGGGTTGAGGTGGTGGAAGAAACTCCCAGCCTCAAAGGAGAGTTCATTGGAGAGACCCACAGGGTCCTAGAACATACACAAACCCTCCCACCCAGGAATCGAAACCAGAAGGGCCCAATTTGCTTGTGGGTAGAGGGGGAAATCACTGAAAGCCAGCTGAGAGTTGAGCAAGTGGCATTGTTCCCTCTTGGAATCCTCCCCCACATACAGCACCACAATATGGCAATGTGGGTTGCCCTGCCCTGGTGAATATGTAAGGCTTTGCCCCTTACAACATAACAGCTGTGCTGAGACAAAAAAAAAAAATATGGCCCTAGTGAAAGAACAGATCAAAGCTCCAAAAATAGAACTAACCAATGAAGAGATAGCCAACCTATCAGATGCAGACTTCAAAACACTGGCAATCAGGATGCTCACAGAAATGGTTGAGTATGGCCGCAAAATAGAGGAAGAAGTGAAGGCTATGAAAAGTGAAATAAGGAAAATGTACAGGAAACCAACAATGAAGGGAAGGAAACTGGGACTCAAATCAATGATTTTGAGCAAAAGAAAAAATTAAACATTCAACCAGAACAGAATGGAGAAACAAGAATTCAAAAAAATGAGGAGAGGCTTAGGAACCTCCGGGACAACTTTAAACATTTCAACATCTGAATCATAGGGGTGCCAGAAGGAGAAGAGGAAGACCAAGGGTTTGAAAACTTATTGGACAACTAATGAAGGAAAGCTTCCAAATCTGGCAAAGGAAATAGACTTCCAGGAAGTCCAGAAAGCTCAGAGAGTCCCCAAAAAGTTAGACCCAAGGAAGCATACACCAAGACACATCATAATTACATTACCCAAGATGAAAAATAAGGAGAGAATCTTAGAGGAAGCAAGAGTAAAGGAGACAGTTACCTACAAAGGAATTCCCATAAGACTGTCAGCTGATTTCTCAAAAGAGACCTTGCAGGCAAGAAGGGGCTGGAGAGAAGTAGACCAAGTCATGAAAGGCAAGGACCTACATCCAAGAATACTCTATCCAGCTAAACTCTCATTTAGAATGGAAGGGCAGATAAAGGGCTTCCCAGATAAGGTCAAGTTCAAGGACTTCATCATCACCAACCCTTTATGAAATGTTAAAGGGACTTATCTAAAAAAAAGATGATCAAAAATACAAACAGTAAAATGGCAACAAACTCACAACTATCAACAACTGAACCTAAAAAAAAGAAAAAAACAGAAACAAACTAAACAAACAACTAGAACAGGAATAGAATCACAAAAATGGAGATCACATGGAGGATTATCAGCAGGGAAGAGGAAGGGGAAGAACGGGGGGAAAGGTACAGGGAATAAGAAGCATAAATGGTAGGTCCAAAATACATCATAACCTCCCCAAAATATATGGGGAGGTTAAGATTAGTATAGGAAATGGAGAAGCCAAATAACTTATATATATGACCCATGGGCATGAACTAAGGTGGGGGAATGCTGATGGAAGGTGGGGTGGAGGACAGAGAGGAATAAAGGAGGGGGAAATGGGACAACTGTAATAACATAATTAGTAAAATATATTTTAAAAAGTAAGCTAAATGCTTTGCTTTCTTATTCTAATTTAATTTTCAAAATACTGCAAAGAGATAAGCACATTATTATCTCTGTTGTGTGAATGGGAAAACTCACGGTTAGAGAAATTCAATGATTTGCCCAAGATCACACAGGTAGGTCATAAGTGGGGCCCGATTGTGAGCTTTTGTCAGTCTGTCTAGTGGCCACACTGATAATTATTGTACTCACCCACATCTTCAAAGAGGTCTTTCAACAGAGAAGTAGAAGTAAAAGAAAAAAAGAAAGTATTTCTTCTACACAGTCATAGCACAAACCGAAAAACATACTTTTACATAAACAGAATGAAAGACTTTAATCATCTGCATTTTCTTTCACACTCACTGACCAAAGATTAACAAAGGTAATGACAGCTTTGAACAGGTGCAGTTATATGTAATATGAGTACACACTCACAGTTTACAAAATTCTGAACTCCATCAACCCTCTAGTGTCTAGACAGTCATCTGTGGCTTTGTCATCTTTTATGAACTGCTCTCTCCAGTGCAAGTGATTTGGAGGAAGGGAGACATCAATATCATAGCCCCACCTCCCCCACTACTGAAGTGGCCATGCAATAAAACCATGCTGACCATTCAGACTGAGTCTCCCTGGAAACCAGACTTCATTTTCAGGTGAAAAGGAAAAATCAGATCTGAACAGGAAAAAGCAGAGAGTTTTGCAGAGAGATATATTTGAGGACAGAGGCCTCCTGGAAGCTAACACTATTTAGGTTTGTATCACTTGCAACCAAAATATTACTGATTGATAAAAATCCCTTCATCTTTTCTGCAACTCTTCCCATCTTTGTCATCACCTGGATGCCTCACTTGGAACCTGTTGTTATAAAGAATGCCCTGTGGAGATGAATGGTCAACATAAAAATGAAGCAACAACAAAATTTCTCAAAGTGTCTCTCAACACATTTTGATTTCAAAAATACAATGTGCTCATGGACATCAGCTGGAATATTGGCTCATGGACATCAGCTGGAATATTGGCCATGTGTTATGTCCTATCCCAAAAAAGAAAATCCCTAATCTTGTACCCTACTTATGTTTGGACCTTCTGATACTTATTATATAATGTTTTCTGGAAAGTAATTAAGAACATGGACATAAAGAATGCCTGTCCACTAAAAATTGCCCATGAGTGACTTCCTAATTAACCATAATTATCCATAAATAAAATTACTACTTCCTAATGTCAGGAATGATACAGATCCTCAAACATTTCTCAAGTGTTTTCTTTTTTTTAAGCATATTTTATTGATTAAGCTATTACAGTTGTACCATTCCCCCCCCCCTTATTCCTCTCCATCCCACACCCCACCCCATTCCCTGCCCTTTAGTTTTTGTCCATGGATCATACACATAAGTTCTTTGGCTTCTACATTTCCTATACTATTCTTAACCTCCCTCTGTCTGTTTTCTGCCTACCATTTATGCTGCTTATTCTCTGTACTTTTTCCTCCTCTCTCCTCCTCCCACTCCCCTGTTGATATCCCTCCATGCCTTATATAAATTCCTTTAACATTTTATATAATAAAGGCTGGGTGATGATAAACTCCTTGAACTTGACCTTATCTGAGAAGCACTTTATCTGCCCTTCCATTCTAAATGAGAGTTTTGCTGGACAGGGTATTAGATGTAGGTCCTTGCCTTTCATGACTTGGTCTACTTCTCTCAAGCCCCTTCTTGCCTGCAAGGTCTCTTTTGAGAAATCAGTTGACAGTCTTATGGGAACTCCTTTGTAGGTAACTGTCTCCTTTTCTCTTGCTTCCTCTAAGATTCTCTCCTTATTTTTCATCTTGGGTAATGTAATTATGATGTGTCTTGGTGTGTTCCTCTTTGGGTCCAACTTCTTTGGGACTCTCTGAGCTTTCTGGACTTCCTGGAAGTCTATTTCCTTTGCCAGCTTGAAGAAGTTCTCCTTCATTATTTGTTAAAATAAGTTTTCAATCCCTCGGTCTTCCTCTTCTCCTTCTGATGTTGGGACGTTTAAAGATGTCCTGGAGGTTTCTAAGCCTCTCCTCATTTTTTTGAATTCTTGTCTCTTCATTCTTTTCTGGTTGAACGTTTTTTTCTTTCTGCTGGTCCACTTCGTTGATTTGAGTCCCGGTTTCCTTCCCATCCCTATTGGTTCCCTACACATTTCCCCTCATTTCCTTTAGCATATCCTTCATTTGTTCATCTGATTTGCGAACAAATTCAACCAATCCTGTGAGCATCCTGATTACCAGTGTTTTGAACTATGCATCTGATAGGTTAGCTATCTCATCATCACTTAGTTGTATTTTTTTCTGGAGCTTTGATCTGTTCTTTCATTTAGGCCATTTTTTTTCTTGGAGCACCTGTTACTTTAAGGGGCGGAGCCTTAGGTGTTCACTAGGGAGGGGTAACCCATGTCGTTGAGTTGTGATGCTGCCTGTGGGGGAAGGGCCTGAGAGAACACTGGCTCTGCCTCTGCTCCCCGCACTTCCCCCCTACCCACAAGCAAGTTGGGCCCTTCTGTGCTGGCTCCAGGGTGGGTAGGTGGTCTTGGGTAGTTCCAAGTCCCTGTGGGTCTCTCCAATGAACTCTCCCGTGAGGCTGGGAGTTCTTCCTGCTGCCACCTCAACCCCCACAGGTATTCTCAATTGGTGGTTTGAGGCTTTATTTCCCCGTGATGGTGAGTTGCATGGTCTGCTCCGCTCCCCAGCTTTTTCTCCTGGTTTATCTGTACCTGAATAAGGGACTGCCCAGTCCACCTGTCTCAGCCCCTCTGGGTCCGGGTAGGCCAGCCATCGGTTTCACCTAGTGTGCCGGCTGCAGGTTTCACTGAGTGCACCAGCCGTGTTTTGGGCAGGCACACCAGCCACAGGTCTGCCTGGGCAGCTGCAGCATTGCCGGTACCACTCCACAAACCATCATCTCACCAAGTGCTCTCCGCCCGGCTTCACCCCGCTTACCAGTCTGTATGAATGAGTCTTCTTTAACTCCTTGGTCATTGGACTTCCACCCAGTTCAATTTTCTGTCAGGTCTGGCTGTTTTTGTTTTTTAAATTGTTGTTTTTCCTCTTTTGGTTGTGCAAGGAGGCATAGTGTGTCTACCTACACCTCCATCTTGGCCAGAATTTCAAGTATTTTCTTTTCTTAGAGAAAGTTTAGATCTCAGAGTCTAAGTATACAAACAGTAGCCTTCTACCTACAAGATAAATTTTAAAGCTTCAATTTCAAAGAATTACAAAAGTTCTTAAATTCATGATTTCTATTAAGGTCAAATTGTACAATATAAACTTAGTTATAATAATATGTAAAACAAGTCTCACAGACTCACTTTTATGTCAGCACCATTTATTTATCTTACAATATTTTATATCACCAGAGGAAGTTGCTCTTTAGTGTTTAAATGAATTTGAAAGATAACTAATATATAACTCCTTTTTCCCTGTTTTCTTACAGCTTTTTTTTTTCTGAATTACATTCTGTCTTTGGGTGAAAGGTTTATTGTTCCATTTGGGCAGCTTGTGTAGAAAAGCCATCAATGAGACACAATGGAATACAGAAATATGGATTCCTTGACCAAGTCACTACATGTCTACAAGCCTTATTTTCCCCATATATAGATGAATAAGTAGGTCCCTTTAAATTCTGAAAATCAATTATTATAAGTGGCATCAAGTATCTGGTGCCACACTGGCACTCATAACAGCAGTTGACTGTGAACAATTCCATGCGTCCTTCTTTGACATCCTTGGAGCAGTAGATGTCAAGCTTTAGTATGTAAGATAAGCACTTATTAAATGGGGACACATTGAACTGCAAATCCCTGCTCCCCACCCCCACCTGCTTCAGTAAGTGATACATGGGCCCAAGGATATCTGCCTTTTCACAAGCATTCTAGGTGATTCTGATATGCATCATTCTGAGAAAACTGTCTTAGATTCAATCCAACTTTCTGTGTTACATAAGCAGAGAGCAGAGCGAGCAGAGCATTCTTTCATCTGGTTGATCAAGCCAGGATGGGCCCCAGAGTGCTGGGGTTGCCGATTATGGCCACTGTTCTGCCACCTAGTGCCCTGAGGGTCAGAATTGCTCCATATGGGCTCAAAGAGAAAAATCTGGAGGATCACAAATGGGTTTAGGTTGTGTGGAGACCCTTAGAAAGGTGAGTATTCAGATGAGGAAACATGAGTAAGTGTGATGTGTGAGCATATACAAGCACACACACATGTGCACAAGAATGGGAAGCATCTTCAACGTGTTCCTCTAGTGAGGAAAGAGACAGAGCAGAGAAGGCAACGTGTGTGCCCAGAGCACTCATTCAGTGCTTCAAGCCCCAGTGACCAACTGAGGAGAGACTAGGCGTGAACATCTCTGTTAGCCGTACTTTAAGGAAGGCTGGTCTCTGGGAAACCATTCTGAAAAACAGATGGAAAAGAAGCTACAGTCCTACCTCATCTTTCTTCCACCTCTATTTACTCACAGCCTTGAAGGCAATCTTGACACATTATACCCTCCCTGGCTTCCTCTCAAGAAAACTTAGAGAGTTCCCTCTTCCTTCTACCTTGAGGAAAGGAGACTCAAAGGAAAGCATGAGTATCTAGTGGGGAAAAAAAGAGAGAATGACATGGGCAGAAAATGGTTTGAATTGGGCAATTGATACAGGGCTTGCAGAAACACTTGCAATTTATGGTACTTCCACCATCATCACTTAAAGGCAGCTGCTGTAATTCCTGATTCTCACTCAGTTTTTAAAACAACTTTTTGACTTCATGAAGGTTGTTTTAGTGAAAATTAGAGAATATCAGCAATACAGCTATATAACCAGGTACATATGAACTGCACTATGTCAACAGTATGCATAAAATGAACGAGGGAGAAGGGCATGACTGGGAACCCCTCCCTGTCGTAGACTGAGGACATATTGAGTACATACATGGCTACATGACAGGCCAACTGATTGACAAATGAAGCGGATTCCGGCCCGCGAAATCCGCAGGAGGACCGTAGCCGATCGCATGAATAAATCTCACTCCGAGACACGCTGGGAGAAAGAGCCCGGTGCCACGGGACCAATTCCTATAATTCAGGAAAAGGATCTCATAAGAAAAAAGGGGGAGGTGTGACAGGAATTCTTTTCATCCACATGATAAAAACGTAACCCCCCGGGAATTTCCACGTCTCGAGCCTGGCTCCGTGGAAATGAACACTCCCGTGTGGGCCGGCGTGAAAATCCTGCTCGTGGAAAAAGGAAATCCTTGAAGGGAAATTGGATTAATTTACTTCCTAAGACTTGTTAACTTGCTGGGACCCTTCCCTCTGGAACCAAGGGATTATGCTAATGGTTGCCCGGAACCCCTTGCATAGTTAATGATTAGTCATTCCCACCTTGCTATGTCCTGAGATTCCTAATAAAAACCCAGCTAAGCCACGCCCGTGGTCCTTTTCCTGAATTATAGGAATTGGTCCCGTGGCACCGGGCTCTTTCTCCCAGCGTGTCTCGGTGTGAGATTTATTCACGCGATTGGCTACGGTCCTCCTGCGGATTTCGCGGGCCGGAATCTGCTTCAGACAAAGTAAGCAAGGACACTGTAATAAACCTATATTGTAGTTTTGAATAAGGTATATTTATGTTTTCCTTCACACAGTTAAAAAGAATACTTTGCAACAAATGATGCTGGGACAACTGGATATCGACATGCAAAAATGTGAATTTAGACTGTATATCTCACCATATAACAAAATTAACTCATAATAGATTACAGACCTAAAAACTAAAACTAAAACTATATAACTTCTAGAAGAAAACAAAAAACATCTTTTTGATATGGATTACACAAAGAATTCTTAAATAGGATAACAAAACACAAGCCACAAAGAGAAAATGATGAATTGGATTTTAGTGTGACAAAAAAAAAGTTTGCATTTCAAAAAACACCATTATGAAAATGAAGCTACAAGCCACAGACTAAGAGAAAATATTTGCAAGTCTTATATCTGGTGAAGGACTTATATCCAGAACAGTCCAATAAGATAAAGAACCCAATTTAAAAATAGGACTTCCGGCCAAGATGGAGGCGTAGGTAGACACACTGTGCCTCCTCGCACAACCAAAAGAGGAAAAACAACAATTTAAAAAGCAAAAACAGCCAGATCTGACAGAAAATTGAACTGAGTGGAAGTCCGACAACCAAAGAGTTAAAGACACATTCATCCAGACCAGTAAGCGGGGCGGAGCCAGGTGGAGAGCACTCGTGGAGACACGGTTTGTGGAGCGGTACCGGCAATGCTCCAGCTGCCCGGAGAGGCCCATGGCAGGTGCACCTGGCCAAAACACACAGGCGCACTCAGCGAAACCTGGGCTGAGACTGGTGAACTGGGCGGTCCCTCATTCACGTGCAGATAAACCAGGAGAAAAAGCTGGGGAGCAGAACAACTCTCACAGCCCACCATCTCAGGGAAATAAAGCCTCAAACCACCAACTGAATACACCTGTGGGGGTTGAGGCGGCAGTGGGAGGAACTCTGGCCTCACAGGAGAGTTCATTGGGGAGACCCACAGGGACTCGGAACTGTGCAGGCCCGTCTACTCACACCAGAGCCAACAAAGAAGGGCCCAACTTGTTTGTGGGTAGCTGGGGAAGTGCAGAGAACAGAGCAAGCACCATTGTTCTCTCAGGCCCCACCCCACAGTGTCACAACACAACAATGTGGGTTTCCCCGCCCTGGTGAACACCTAAGGCTCTGCCCCTTAAAGTAACAGGCGCACTGAGAAAAAAAAAATGACCCAAATGAAAGAACACATCAAAGCTCCAGAAAAAAACAACCAAGTGACGAAGAGATAGCCAACCTGTCGTGGGGATTTCGTCCCAGCCGAAACCCTTGGGTGACCGTAACCCGATGCGTGAAAGAATCTCACACTGAGACACGTGGGGAGAAGGAATCTGGGGCCACGGGGCCAATTCCTATATCTCAGGAAAAGGGCCACGAGCGTGGCTTAGCCAGGTTTTTATTAGGAAGCTCAGGACACAGCAAAATGGGAATGGCTATTCATTAACTATGCAAGGTGTTCCGGGCAACCATTAGCATAATCCCGTGGCTCCGGGGGAAGGGTCCCAGCAAGTTAACAAGTCTTAGGAAGTAAGTTAATCCAATTTCCCTTTAAGGAATTCTTTTTTCCACGAGCATGATTTTTACGCCGACCCGCACGGGAGTGTTTATCTTTCACAGAGCCAGGCTCAAGACGTGGAAATTCCCGGAGGGTTACGTTTTTATCATGCGAATGAAAAGAATTCTTGTCACACCAACCTATCAGATGCACAGTTCAAAACACTGGTAATCAGGATGATCACAGGATTCGAAGAAAGATTGTCGCAATTACTTGAACAAATGAAGGAAAATATAAAGGAAATGAGAGGAAATCTGCAGGGAACCAATAGGGATGAGAAGGAAACTGGGACTCAAATCAACGAAGTGGACCAGCAGAAAGAAAAAAACATCCAACCAGAAAAGAACGAAGAATCAAGAATTCAAAAAACTGAGGAGAGGCTTAGGAACCTCCAGGACATCTTTAAACATCCCAGTATCTGAGTCATAGGGGTGCCAGAAGGAGAAGAGGAAGACCAAGGGATTGAAAACTTATTCGAACAGATAATGAAGGAGAACTTCCCCAGGCTAGTGAAGGAAATAGATTTTCAGGAAGTCCAGGAAGCTCAGAGAGTCCCAAAGAAGTTGGACCCAAAGAGGAACACACCAAGACACATCATAATTACATTACCCAAGATGAAAAATAAGGAGAGAATCTTAGAGGCAACAAGAGAAAAGGAGACAGTTACCTACAAAGGAATTTCCATAAGACTGTCAGCGGATTTCTCAAAAGAGACCTTGCAGGCAAGAAGGAGCTGGAGAGAAGTAGACCAAGTCATGAAAGGCAAGGACCTACATCTAAGAATACTCTATCCAGCTAAGCTTTCATTTAGAATGGAAGGGCAGATAAAGTGCTTCCCAGGTAAGGTCAAGTTCAAGGAGTTCATCATCACCCAGCCTTTATTATATGAAATATTAAAGGGATTTATATAAGGCATGGAGGGATATAAACAGGGGAGTGGTAGTGGGGAGAGAGGGGGAAAAGGTGCAGAGAATAAGTAGCATAAATGGTGGTAGAAAACAGACAGGGGGAGGTTAAGAATAGTATAGGAAATGTAGAAGCCAAAGAACTTATGTGTATGACCTATGGACAAAAACTAAAGGGTGGTGAATGGGAGGGTGGAGGTGGAGGGGGAGAAAGGGGGGGAAATGGGACAACTGTAATAGCATAATCAATAAAATATATTTAAAAATAAATAAATAAAAATATACAGTAAGTGTGATTAGACACATACCAGAGAAGATACAACTGGCTCACAAATACAAGTGTTCTCAATATCATTAGTAATTAGGGAAATGGAAATTAAAAGCACAATGACTATCATAAAACACAGGCAATAGCAAGTGTTGGGGGTGAGGACATGGATATTGGAATGATCATACATTACCGATGAGAATGTAAATGGTACAACTATTTTGGGAATCATTTCAGCAGTTTCTTAAAAAGTTAAACGTAAACTTACTCTATAACCCAACAATTTTACTCCTGGGAATCTACCAAGAAAAATGAAAATGTACATTCACACAAAAACTTACACACACATATGTTACCACAGTATTATTGATAATAACCGAAAATTGGAAATAATCCAAATGTCCACTGATTGATGAATGGAAAAATAAATGTGGTATGTCCATATATGGAATACTACTCAGCTATGAAAAGGAAGTAAGTATTATTAATAATTCTGCGAGGTGGATAAACTGCACTGACATAATGCTAAGTGAAAAACACCTAATGTAAAAGTGTACATATCATTGCATGTAATGTGATAACAGTCACATGAAATCCAGAAAAACAGTAGAGAAACAAAAAGCAGTTTAGGGGCCTGAAACTTAGGGCAGAAATGGAGATTGACTGAAATGGGTACACAGATCTTTTGGGTGTGACGAAAATGTTCTAAAACTGGATTATGCTGATGGTTAACTATAACTATAAATTCACAAAAGATTATTGAAGTCCACAGTTAAAACTGGTGAATTTTATCATGTGTAATATTTATCTCAATAATGCTGTTAAAACTTTTAAGGAATAGCCAGAATTTTGAATTTGTAAGTTCCATAAATGAAATATAAAATTCAAAAAATAAATATTAATGAAAAGATGATCTAATATCCCCCCCTCCTCAGTGAGTCATCATCTCATCTCTCAAGGTACAGGCAACCCAGGTTAAAAATCTCTATGATTCTACCATAAAAATCAACTCGGAGGAGCTTGTTAAAAAATCTAGATTCCTGAGCCATATTCCTCCCATCCCATCCCAACGACTGATTCAGTGTGTCTAGGGTAGAGGCCAAAAATCTGAACTTTTAACCAGATTCCCAAGCTGAGCACTGCCTCCGAGTGCCAGTCTTCCCAGCTCTCCAACACCCAGGACCTCCAGCAACGGTGGGAAGGGAGGGTGAAGATTAGGGAGCATTTGAACCTGCTGCTCGAACGACAGGGGAGGGCTGGAAATTGGGAAGATGGGGACGCCCTGCTTTAGCACTGAGTGAGATAGAGGGCCAGGGAGCCCTGGGTGTGGGGAAGCCACCTCCAAGTCTTAGTTTTTAGTGCAAGTGAAAGCCTGTGCCTCTAGTACAAAGATCACATTTTACCTAGAGCCCTGGACAGTGTGGCTCATTTGGCTGGAGCATTGTCCCATGGATGGAAAGGTCGTGGGTTAGACTCCCAGCCAGGGCATGTACCTAAGTTGCTGGTTGAATCCCAGGGCAGGACATGTAAGAGAAAGTAACTAATCCATGTTTCTCTCTCATTCTCTCTCGCTCTCTCTCCATATCTCTATCTCTATCTCTGTCTCTCCTTTCCCCTCTCTCAAAAAGCAATGAAAAATGTCCTTGGGTGAAGATAGAAACAATCTTTTTTAAAGTTTACCTAGAAACAAGGGAGATGATAACATGAGTCCTGTTTTACAAACTGTTGAGTCCTACACTAGCTTATCCATTGTCAAGTGCTGAGTATACAAAAAGTAAAGGCACAGAAATGTGGATGTGCTTTGCCTACATGAGTAAAAGTAGTAACAAGACCTACTTCCTCCTTATGACTAATTATCTTATCATAGTACACTGTGATATAAACTGCAATAATCATCCTATTCTAAATCAGGGAGAGACTAAGAGGGTCTAAGTTGTACCTCAGGGTCTTCCCCAGGTGCGGTGCTTTACACAGCAGTAGCATGGCAGACTACTCATAAAGCATGGACTTTTCCTCAGCTTAAAAAAAGGTGGTGGAGCATTATTGGTGTACACACAATTTCACCTCTGCCCATGTTTTGAGAATTGTGTGTACATTTCTCTCTTCACAAGTGGAGAAAGTGGAGAAAGTCAGATTCCTTCTACACAGGAGAGAACATGGTGTCTACAGTGTAACACTGGATGGGACCCACAGGTCCCTGGCAGAGGAACATCTCCTCTGCTCCCGCTGCTCCCTGCGCTCCCTGGCCACACGTGGAAGTTCCTCCACCTCAGACTTGAGGGGCATGGGAGCAGACAGACAGTGGGATCTCACCCTGCAGGAGGTCCAGGTTCAACGGCATGGACGATTCATGTTCTTACGTGTGAGCAGCCTTTGTAAAACTGTCTTCTTTATTATAAATGACAGGCCTTATGTCTTATGACTTAATGATTACACCTTTTCCTAAATCACTGGAAATTCTCCTTAAATACTCATTTCTATTTATGTGTTCAGAGGTGCAGGTGCCGCCTATTCTGTTATTCATGTTGCTGAGAGAAACAGCACTGCCAAAATCTACAGTATTCAAAAAATCAAATTTTACTTGGAGGGAAAAAACTTCCTACCATCCTTCTGTAATCAAGCAATGTTCATGAAAACAATATGTGGTATGAAAATATAAATACAAAAATAAAGATGTAAAGGCTTGCTACACACTGTCTTCATTCCTCATGGGGTCCCCCAAAGGGAATGGAATAAGATCAGAGCCAAAAAAGAAAGACACCCACTTAGTCAACTGGCTGGTGAATCCTGGAGAATTCCTGCATAGGCATAAGTTCATGGTGGTATTTTAAAAAGCTAGCATTTAATATTTAGTTTGTTAACTGCTTCATCACTCCCATGGGATACAAATACTTAAGAAACGTGACTGCTCATATCACATTAATTTTCGGTATTTTCCCTTAGTCCTTTCTACTTTCTACTCGCTCTGAATTTGAAAAGGAACAGCAAAGATAGGTGAACGTTTGCACTACGGTTATTCCTGAATTATTTAATAGCCAAAATGTTTTAGGTTGCGTTTTTAACAGAGTATCCACGGTGCCCTCAGGCCACTGCAAGCACACCAATGTCGGGAGGAGTCGCGCCTGCACTCTGCAGACCCGCTCTTCGCAGGAAAACAGGAAGGGACAGGGAACCGGAGCACCTGGCTGGGGTGGCGCCCAGGCTGGGGATGCTGAAGCCGCGTGTTTATCCACCAGATGGAGCATTTGCCAGTGTGGACCCATTCACGTCCTCCTAAAGGACAGTGGCAAAATACACCATCTCCTGTATGCCTGAACTTTGACAAACGAGTGGATAAATATGCCTAGCAAATATCTCCTTAGATAATAGAGAGGGAGGTGCACATTTTATGAATGAAGTGTTGAATCTGCCTGCTAAGTCTAAAGTAACCAGGTGAGCAAAGAATCCTGTCCCCAACAGGTGGCGATTGTCTCCTCAGAAAGCTGTTTCAGAAGCAGCCCACCTATGCAAGATGACCAGGCTTGGGTCCCCGCTCAGGTACATACTGACTCCAGATTCTTCCTTGCAGTGATCTAACTGCCTGAGCCAGCTCAGGAAATGAAGATAGAAGATAAATGAAGAAGAAAAGATAGGCAAGAAAGGACGATACAGAGAAATGGCCTCCCATCTGCCCTGCCCTGCACCCATGATCCCACCTAGACCCTGAAGCTTCGGGCCTCCCTGAAGCTCCCCTTCCTCCCGCTGGGCTCTCACTCCCACATTGCATTCTTAAGGATGCACAGGCCCACTCCTGGTGCTCCTTGGGATACCCCAGCAAACTACACACCTCCGCACCCTCCTCCTTGAGCATGTAAACACATACGTGGCGGAGTACACACACACTCACCTGCACAGGTAAGCTTCGCTTCCACTCTCCAGCCGTTTGCCTGCCCCTACCACCTAATAGCTGTGCTACCTGGGGCTCTCTTTCCATCCCTTTTCCTGGCACCCATGCCTTTCCTCTTTTTCTTCCTTCCAGTCCCAGGCTAGTGTCTCCATCACACACAGCTCCCACTCTGTCCTTTCCCAGGGCATCCCCAGAAATCCTGCCAATGGTTTCAGAGGTGGACACACATTGTAACGCTCCAAAAATAGAGCCATGTGTCAGCAGCAACAGGAGAAGGGTGTGTGTAGTTCTAGAATACGGGTTTGCGGGTTGGCTCCTGGAGCTGAGGCTGAGGGCACTGGAGGAAGGGTCCTGGCTGGCTGGGCGGAGAGCCCAAAGGGGATATCGCGGGTGCTAACCTTAACCTGGCTGCAGAGCTGTCCCAACCCAGGGCCAGTGGACATTCCAGAAAATCTCTCCAGTGTGGTGTGTCACAGCTGAGAGATAAGAGAAAGGCAGGGACTATAGTGGTCAGGAGCATACAGTCATAAGGAGCATAAGGAGTTGGAAAACAGAACCAGAAAGGTTAAGGGAATGGACAATTTCACTTGAGAAAAGATTTCCCTGAGAGGCAACAACTATGCCTTCGAAAATAGTAAACCTATGGCTTGCTCTGCCACCTAGGAAATACAATTGATGTTAAATGATTGATTTTTTGAAAGTTTGCATAGCTTGCCTTATTAGAAAGATTAAATATCTCTTGTTTGTTGATAGTTTTTTCCTTCTGTGAATTGACCATAAATATTCTTTGGGGTTTTTTTAGAGACAGTTATTCTCACTGTAAATATTTTCCTACTTTGTTATCCTTCTAACTGGTTTAGCATTTTCTGTGGGGTGAGGAGGAAGAAAGGAAGCCAGGGGTGTTTCCCACCCCTATACAGGTCTTTATTCATCAGAGTTCTTTGAGTGTAAGTGGTACTGGTCCAAAGTCATGTGCTCGAAACTTCAACAGGCCAAAATTCAAAACTTCAGAACTTGGAGTAAAGAAAGGTGTATTGATTGAAAAGACACCAACCTAGAAGATAGGATCTCTAGTGGTGCCTCCAATCAGAGTTCAGGCTTTTTTTATGTCGAGGGAAGGGAAAAACAGGAGGACCAAGAGGTGATGGAAGACCACAGGTATCTGGGTACCAGCAGGAGTCTGAGGAGTATTTTGCTACTTGACATGAGTCTGGTCACAAGGTTCATGTAAGTCTTTGGTAAATAATACATATTTCCTTTATCTCCTCCAGGGAGGCACTTTCTGATAAGGAGTTGTTTTTTGTTTGTTTTTGTTAATATATTTTATTGATTATGCTATTACAGTTGTCCCATTCTCCCCCCTTTATTCCCTTCCATCCCACAACCTCCCCCATTCCCCACCCTTTAGTTTTTGTCCATGGGTCATACACATAAGTTCTTTGTCTTCTACATTTCTTATATTATTCTTAACCTCCCGCTGTCTGTTTTCTACCTACCGCTTATGCTACTTATTCTCTGTAATTTTTCCCCCTCTCTCCCCCTACCACTCCCCTGTTTATATCCCTCCATGCCTTATATAAATTCCTTTAACATTTCATATAATAAAGGCTGGGTGATGATGAACTCCTTGAACTTGACCTTACCTGGGAAGCACTTTATCTGCCCTTCCATTCTAAATGAAAGTTTAGCTGGATAGAGTATTCTTAGATGTAGGTCCTTGCCTTTCATGACTTGGTCTACTTCTCTCCAGCCCCTTCTTGCCTGCAAGGTCTCTTTTGAGAAATCCGCTGACAGTCTTATGGGAATTCCTTTGTAGGTAACTGTCTCCTTTTTTCTTGTTGCCTCTAAGATTCTCTCCTTATTTTTCATCTTGGGTAATGTAATTATGATGTGTCTTGGTGTGTTCCTCTTTGGGTCCAACTTCTTTGGGACTCTCTGAGCTTCCTGGACTTCCTGGAAGTCTATTTCCTTCACCAGCTTGAGGAGGTTCTCCTTCATTATTTGTTCGAATAAGTTTTTAATCCCTTGGTCTTCCTCTTCTCCTTCTGGCACCCCTATGACTCGGATGTTGGGATGTTTAAAGATGTCCTAAGCCTCTTCTGAATTTTTTGAATTCTTGTTTCTTCATTCTTTTCTGGTCAAATGTTTCTTTCTTCCTTCTGGTCCACTTCGTTGATTTGAGTCCCTGTTTCCTTCTCATCCCTATTGGTTCCCTGCACATTTCCCCTCATTTCATTTAGCATATCCTTCATTTTTTCATCTAATTTGCGACCAAACTCAACCAATCCTGTCAGCATCCTGATTCCCAGTGTTTTGAACTGTGCATCTGATAGGTTGGCTATCTCTTTGTCACTTAGTTGTATTTTTTCTGGAGTTTTGATCTCCTCTTTCAATTGGGCCTTTTTTTTTTTTTCCTCCCCTCTGCACACCTGTTTGGTACAGGGGGCAGAGCCTTAGGTGTTCACCAGGATGGGATAACCCATGTTGTTGTGTTGTGATGCTACCTGTGGGGGTGGGGCCTGAGAGGGAACAATGGCGCCTGCTCTGTTCTCTGCTGGCTCTCAGCCACATCCCTTGCTACCCACCAGCAAATTGGGCCCTTCTGTGCTGATTCCCAGGTGGGTGAGCTTGTGTATTTCTACGTCTCTGTGGGTCTCTCCAATGAACTCTCCTGTGGGGCTGGGGGTTCCTCCCACTGCCGCCTCTACCCTCACAGGTGTTTTCAACCGGTGACTCAAGGCTTTATTTCCCTTCACTGGGCCCCTGGGCTGTGTGGTCTGTTCCGCTCCTCAACTTTTTCTCTCGGTTTATCTGGATGCAAACTCGGGATCATGTACTCCACTGGCCTGAGACCTGCTGGGTCCCAGTTTGCCAGCAAAGGTTCCCCCAGCCTGTTTTAGCATTGTGCACCCAGTTTCTGCATTGCACACCTGGCTTCACAAACTGCCGTCTTGCTGCTCGCCCGGCTCTGCTCCACTTACTGGTCTGTACGAATGTGTTTTTAACTCTTAGGTTGCCGGACTTCCCTAAAGTTCAGTTTTCTGTCAGTTCTGGTTGTTTTTTGTTTGTATATTTTAAAGATTTTATTTATTTATTTTTAGAGAGAGGAGAAGGGAGGGAGAAAGAGAGGGAGAAACAGCAATGTATGGTTCCCTGTCACATGGCCCTCATTGGGGACCTGGCCCGCAACCCAGGCATGTGCCCTGACTGGGAATAGAACTGGGACCCCTTGGTTCCCAGCCCGCACTCAATCCACTGAGCCACACCAGCCAGGGCTGTTTTTTGTTTTTAAATTGTTGTTTTCTGACTTTTGGTTGTGTGAGGAGGCACGGTGTATCTACCTACTCCTCCATCTTGGCTGGAAGTCCAGGAGTTGTTTTTTGTAAAACTCAAGCCACAAGCAGGATTTCTCTAATGATTAGCATGTCTATATGCAAGAAGCTATTAACCTGAACGAGATGGGAAAAAAACATTTTTTTTTTTATTGTTGTTCATATACAATTGTCTCCATTTTCACCCCACCACAGCCCCCTGTCCCACCCATCCTTGCCTCCCACCCTCGACCTATCCTTTTGGCTTTGTCCCTGTGTCCTTTATACATATTCCTTGATGGATCTTCTCAGATTTTCCCCCATTAACCCTCTCCCCTTCCCCTCAGGTTACTGTCTGTTCTTTATTTCAGTGTTTCTGTTATATTTTGCTTGCTTGCTTGTTTTGCTGATTAGGTTCCACTTACAGATGAGATCATATGTGCTTGTCTTTCACAGCCTGGTGTGTTCAACAAAGCATTCTTGAACAAGATGGAGTCAGGGAGGCCAAGCATTTCACTCTGTTACGAATGCAATAAACACTAATTACAACAAATTTAGGGACAGAATTCATAGAATTTAGGAATAGAAAGGGCATGTGCCCCCAGATAATCAGACAAACAGAAGAGTCTGGGAAAGGTCAAGCCCCTGGTGTTACTATTTCTTTTCTATTGTTTTCATCCACTTTATCATTCTTCTCTTTGACTTCTAGGGTTTAATGGCTTGATTACATTTCAAAGCTCAATGTTTGTTAACATGATTACCCATACTTTATGTCTCAGTTGATTGGAATATGTTTGCAAGTAGTTCCTTTTTTTTTTTTCTCAAGAAGAGACCACGGACAATATACTTCCCTCAGCTTTGAAGACTCTTCTTCCATGTTCCTCAGGCACAGCAGCAGCTAGCAGTTTCCCACTCAGAGGTATGAGCATGAACTTTGTGGGCCCTACTTTCAAGTTCCTATGTTTCATGATGATAATCTCTTCTTTTATCTTCAATCTAGGCATGGTATCTACTACCTGGAATTATTATTCCCTTTGG
>PVJI01023651.1:0-23150 GCA_004026765.1 Micronycteris hirsuta
CACCGACCTTCAATATTGGCAAGTATCTCTAAGTATCTTCGTTGAAATCTTTGGAGACAATTTGATTGACTAGCTTGTTTTTTAGGTACTAGTCATAAGATGTTCATCAGCATATCAATTTATGGGTTTGTGTCATGTTCACCCAACATCAATCAGCTATGGTCAGATGGGGGTATGGACAAGAAGACCTTGCAAAATTGTCTAGCACATTCTGTTCCTTTTTTTCTGATTTTCTTATACATTTAGTTCCCAAAAGTCCCTAGATAAATAATTATTTTTAAAGCTTAGCGATGAAGAGTGCAGATTTTGAAGTCGGAGTAGCTGAGTTTGAATCTTGGCTCTACAATTTTAGTTTTATTATATTCTTAAGAAAATTACTTAAAGCTTTCTATTTTTTAGTGTCCTCACTCATAAAAGTGGGAATAATTATAGCAACCACCTCATAAAGTTGCTGTAGTAAATACATGTTAAGCATTTAGACTGGATCAGGAGGTGAGCACTTAATAAATGGTAGCTATTATTAGTAGTGATGTTCAATACACAGCACACGGTTACTCAGTCTTTTTCCATCAGAAGACAATGTGATGTCTTGACCTGCTATTGCATCCAGAGTTAATGACAAAAGGGTCACTTCAAATGCATAGCTTCCATCTCCAAGTGATGTTCATTTCTCTCCTGGTTGTATTACAGTAGATTTAAATGGTAAACAATATAAAATTTGATATAAAAAGAAGAATGTTATAGTCATAAGGAAATAAAATATAATAAAGTAATAATAATGATTTCTTCTCAAAAGAGAAGAAGGAAGAACACAATAGGACTTATTCCCTATGTTGCAGGCTAGCCCTTCAGCCTTACTGGTATGGGTGTCACTTCTGGTCCTCTAGGTACAGCCACTTGTATGTACAGGTGATCAGATATTGGCGAGGCCTGATAGTCTGTACCTCCTTCTAAGACTCATTCAGTTTGTGTATGAAAATTCCATCATGTGTTAAACTAGGCCTGAGCTATTACAAGCACATTTAACAAAAACAGCCATTTGCTCATAGACACAACCACAGAACGCTGCTCTGTCCTACAAAAGTTAAGATCCATGTGGCTCTCACTGGCCAAAGCATGGGCATTGATGCCTCTGTCCCCACTGCCAGAAACGTGTTTCTCCATGTGTTGCTTTGAGTTCCAAATGCCAGTCTGTGCCTATCCCAAAGTTTCTTAATTAATACATTTTGTGTTGGGGTTTTCACGGGGATAATTGCTCTTATCCCTTAAGTCCTAACTTAGTTTTAAATCAATTGAGAAGTAGAAAGTAGAATAAAACATAGAGGTCAAAACATAAGCTTTTATTGGTAGTACTAGGTTGAAAATAAGTGGTTCGTATCTTTGGTCAGGACTTACCTAAAATCACACTTTTGTTTAGCTTCATTCTTTTGTTCAATTTTATCCTTTCGCCTGTGGCTTTCCGATTTTCCTGGCACCATTTATTGAAGAGGCCAAAGAACGTCTTGATCTTCCTAAGCCCTCTTCTTCATTGACAAAGGGAAATGAGGACACAATACCCTTAAAATTCCTGGGGTTCAATAGTAGACCTGGTAGGGAATAACCATTGGCACCTGGGTTTTATCCAATAATCAACTAGCCAACCAGCGTTTACTGGGATCTACTGTATGTTTCAAGAGTTCGCCTTCCTAGACCTCAAGAAACTTTGGTTCCAATGGGAAGAGCATGCATGTGTAACCTCTCCGCCCCAACACAAGCACACATATACACACAGCATGTATGTACTAGGGAATATAGAGCAGACCTTTAATGCAGAGGAAGATAATGTGGGTTTTGCAAAAGCCATCAGGAAGGTTTAATGGAGGTGACCACATTGCTGCACAACATTGAATGCTTGCTAGGTGTTAAATTTGGAGAAGAGTATGAGCATCACAGGCTGGGGATGGGGAGAGAGAGCAAAACCGTAACTTGTGACCTTATTGAGAAGAGAATAAACAAGTGTGTGTGTGCATGTGCAAGCAGGTGTGTGTTTGGTGAGGAGGGAGTAACGAAGGAGGTATGTGAAGATACCAGGACAGGCAAACACATATTTTCCCCATAGCTATGCAATAAAGACCTTTTTGTGCTTTCCTAACTGACCTGTCCCGGGTGTCTATGGTGTCGGTAATAGAATTTCCATACTTAGGGAGAACATAAATTCCACAAATGCCTTTTCTTTACACATGCAGACTCTCCACACCCATTCCCAACCACAGAAAATGCTGCGTTAATTTGATTCGGGAGCACCTAGCATCTTTGCAAAACGCAAACAGACAGTCTCCATCTCCTTTTCCTCCCTTTGTTGTATTAGCCCAGTGGGACTTATGGGAAAACAGACCCCTCTGCAGTCTCAAAGGCCCCTTTTCCATTTCTTTGCCTCCTTCTCATTTAATGCCTTCCTTCCCTTCTCGAGGCGGCATTTTCAACATTTTTTTTCCCCTGGGAGAAATATACTTGTTTGTCCTTATCTGGAGAAGGGATGTCTATGTGACAGACACACTCAAGGAGGCTGTGTATCTCACCCCTCCACCTAACCTCCTCCTGACACACACCAACGACTCTGCAGGATCTCTGCAGCTCTGGCTCTGCTCCTGAGGGAGCATTGACTAGTGAGAAGCAGGACTTTGTGCCGGTGATCATAAGTGAAACAGATTTCAGAGAAAAGAGACCAGGGCAGGTAAGAGCTAAGAGAGCTACGTGGGGAAGTGGGATCTGAATTGCATTTTTCAGGCTGAAGAGGATTCTGGTTAGTTGTTAAAGGGAAGAATGGAGTACACAATAGAAGTTTTGATAAACGCTTGGGCCATTGATGATTCAATATCAGAACAGGTCAGTATCGGTTAACAATGCATTTCCCTGCCAAGTCCTTGGCTCAGAGACCTTGAGGTTTAAGGAGGTCTTAGACAGGACTTGTTCTGTTTTCCATTCCCTATTAGACTACAGCACATCACCAACACCAGTCTTTAAAGGAATTTTTTTCAACTAAGAAAACTCTTTCCTAATTCTAGTCCTTTCTAAAAAGGCTGCTAGTGATCAGCGCCCTCCTCTCTCCTCTCATCTCCCCAGGCCTTCTCCCCACCCCAGGCTGATGGATTCCCTTGATGTAGGAGGGAAAGCAGACTGCAAGAGAGTTGCGCACTGCATATCTTCATAGATGTCTGGGCACGTGAAAAGTGAGAGGCTGACTCAATTAAGTGGAACACTGGTGGCGGGATGGGTTTGGTACCGTCTTAAAAGATGGTGGAGCTAAATCAAGCACATAATTTCCAAAGAGTCACCAATGAAAACTATCTCTAAACAAGTCTGTGGTACAGTTTTAAGAAAAACATTTTCATGATGAAATGACCATCTTTGAAATTATTTTGCAAGTAATTGAGTAAAATTCCCTAGTGAAAAATGTTTGGCATCAAGTTCTGGACAATGCTTCCTCCTCTTTGTTCCCTAATGGACAGAAGCACAAACAGTCTCTAATCACATGAAACACAACTCTGCTTCCCAGCCTGTAATTACGGTGGGGACCCGGAGAAACGCTAGTTAAGGACTCTGTCAACTTGTCCATTAAAAGACCTGGAGTTTTGTGGGGGTTGTGTGTGTTTTCTTTCTTTCATGTTTCTTTCTCTTTCTCCTGAAATAGTTCAGATCACAATCGTTTCCAGCGAGGCTGAAACTTTGACATAGATTGTCAGCAGGGAAGTAAATTATCGTCAGCCAACTTCACAACACTTAAAAAGAAAACGAATGCTGCTTTGACTTGCAGGGGATCAAACTGGTTCTCTGACCTTTGTGTTTTCAAGGCTCCTGCAGTCTTGGAAATTGGGTTCATGCTTGCTTCAGAGTCACCAGGGAAAACAGAGGCACTTGGTCTCTTGCTTTGAGGTGACAGGGAAACAGACTCCAAGGTTTCTCTCTTTATGGAGTTAATTGACCACCCCCTCCCCCCATCCTCTTGCTTCACTGTGCTCCTTTTTCCTATCTTGGTTATCAACAGTTCTCAACTTGGGGGGCAATGCCAAGTTTTCAACAGAAATGTTTCTAAATTCAAGAAAAATGACAATCCGGATGCCAAGGATTATTATTCAAAAGCATTTCTCCTTCTGTTCTTTTCAATTAGAACTACTTCTGTTTTAGACCCAAATGGGGAACTCAGGCACTTTAAGAAGAAAAGGACACAGGAGCAGGGTTACAATGGCATTAGAAACAGACTAAACTACGGACACTAAGGGCAAAGAGTCACTTCATCAAGGAGGCTAATCCCAAGGCAAAAGTAAAACCCTAAAATTCTTCTAACAAGTAAAAGGATTAGATAACTCGAGGAGGAAGAACCAGCTCAGATCCTGGGGCTTATGCCATGCCGGACTTGTTTCCTTCTCAAACTTCAAGTCATCACATATCAGCTGAGTGGAAGCTCCTCATCCTGGGGTGGGGGGTGTTCTGGAAAATCAAAGGTGTGGCCCCATTCTGCTCTTCTAGGGTAACTTCCTACTGCTTCCCTAGTCATGCCCTGTGCACCCGCTAAGCCACGGGTGGCAAACGTAAGGCCCACGGGCCAAATCCAGACCTCCACCTTGTTTTATCTGGCCCGGCACCTTGTTTCTACCCAGCGGTAGCACCGAGCTCTTGCTTAACTGTTAAGGAACAGTTACGTTTATACAGTCCTAAAATTACATTCGGTCCTTTGAAGGCAACCGCGAGGCTGATGTGGCCCCTGGTGAAAATGAGTTTGACGCCCTGCACTAAACTAACTTCATTGTGTGTCCTGGTGCAGCCTCCCCCATCTTCATGCCTCTGTTCAGGCTGCTCTACTGGGTTAGAGTGCTTTCCTGGCCACGCCTACCCAACAGTTCTGTCAAATCTCAGCTGAGTTTTGATGTTTCTACCAGGCACCATCTCACATATGGTATGCTTTCCTGATCATCCCAACTCTAACTTCCTCTCCCTTCTCTGAAGGCTCCCCATGCTCTGTTCCTCCTTCATGAACAGTAGGAATATTTGTGTGTTTGTCTTACTTCCTTTTTATATCACAAGTGTTCCGACTCACATTTGTGATGACAGCAGTGATTAATTGTCGAGGCTTTGTCTGATAGTTTAGTGTAGGAGGCCAATTCTTTTTTTATCCACTTTGAGGAATGCTCTGATTTTTTCTCACTTTCAACAGGGTTCAGTTGTAATGGGTTAGTTAGAGTGGAATAACCCTGCTTGAGAAGCAGGTAGAACCAACTGCCTTCTTCGTTGTACAATTTTCAGGATATAGACGGGTCTCTTCCACACAAAATTGTCCTTTTTTTGCTGGTATTCTGAAAATTTTTTGAGTGGAAAACCAGACCTCTGGTTTCCCCTGAGAGTGATAGTTTATATACAAATACAACTGGAAGACACATAAGAAGTAATTTAAATTCATACTAAGAGTAAATGACTGACATAAGTGAGTTGTTAAAAACACATTTTGATGGTGTCTGTGGCTCTGGATGTCTAAGAAAAGACAGAAAATATGGGTACCAGAGAGGCTACAGTATCTGGGGAGGGCGGGGACATCACTGATGAATAAACTAGGCTACTCACAATTTAGCCTGGGGCCAGGTTGGACTGAGTCATTCCTTAAATCAGTAGGAACTTCTCATCTATCCTCCCCATTCTCCAGATACAGGCAAATTCTGAATTCTCTAGGCAGGGTTGCGTTGAATGTTGCATAGGACCAGGAGCTACTTTGTATGAGGGGTCTCTGATAATCTACCTCTTGCTTTATCCACTTATTGGAAAACTTTCAGCTATATTAGAGTAAAAATTCCTCCATTGTTTTTAACCTTAGTGGAAATAAAGAAGCAGCCTTTCTCTGGAAAGAGGCGAAAATAAGAGAAACTCTAAAGCCATCAGGCACCCGCAGGGAGTGAAGAAATAAAACCTTATTTGCCTTGGGCTGAGTGAGTCCCTCCCCACCCCACACCCACAAAAATCTCATTACTCATATACCACAACCCCACTGTCTGTCTGCCTTAGAGCCCTCATTGGCTATGCTTCCTTCCTTCTGTCAAGTTCCTGCTCCCAATTCAATTTCAAATTGAATCCCTCCCACTTTCTCTTATTCAGACTCAGAGGAAATGAAGAACAGCTGGTCACCATCTTCCTTATGATAACCCTTCATATGGTGTAATTTTATTTCCTTAAATTAATGACAGTGTGTTGGGTGTCTTCCATCCCAGACACATTTTAATAGATGCTTTTAACATACGGAAGGCTGAGGGAGAGAAAACAATGCCTCTGTCATGTTTGGGCATATCCTAGATTTGAATGCAGCTAAATCTCAACAAAGCTGGTGTCTCTGGTTGGAGATGGAATTTAGAGGAATTTATACATCCCAGAGTCCCTGTGAACAGAGTGGCATAACCCTGTGTGCTGTGCCCTTGAGTAAGGTGTGAAGGACTATACAACTTCAAAACCTACTTCTTCATCTGAGATCAATCGTGTACTGACTTGATAATGTCACTGCCATAGTAGATGAGGTCTACAGTGAGGAAAGTAATTCCTCATTTCCCATTTGCCAGCATTGTCTTTTTTAACAAAGCAGGGAAAAATTTGTTTCGGGTGGGTTTTGGAGACCTGTTTATAATTTGTGGCAGTGTTGGGGAATGGAATCATATGCTTAGGAACATACAGATTTCTAAACTATTTTCTAAATTGTTCCCCAAGCTTGAAATCTTGGAAATCTGCTCCCCTCCATCTTGCTACATTCAGTTATCAAAGTCTTTTAACCCATCTGCTATAGATTGAATATTGGTGTCCCCTCCAAAATTTGTATGTTGAAACCTAATCCCTAAGATGATGGCATTACAAGATGGGGCCTTGGGGTGATTAGGTCATGAGGTGGAGCCCTCCTGAATGGGATTAGTGAGTGCCCTTATAAAGCAGTCCCCAGAGGCTGTGTGAGAACAAGCTAGATGATGGGATGGCTCTCAATGAATCAGAATGTGGGTTCTCACCAGAACCCAACTATGTTGTAACCTGGGTTTCTGACTTCCAGCCTCCAGGATTCATAGAAATAGACGCACAGTCTATGCCGTTCTGGTATAACAGCCCAAATGGACTAAGATTCAATCTTTCCAGAATTATCCATTTCTGTTACCAGCACTTTTGACCAGTTTTTCTTTATTTTGCTTATAGACTTTTGAGTAGCTTCCTAAGAAATTTCCCCTCCTCTGGGAATTTTTTGGAAAGTTTTTCTTTAGATACTTTTTCTCTCTTTCTTCACCTGTCTTCCTTTCTCATTTTTCTTGCCCTCTGTCTCTTTTGCTTAAAGAACATTCTGGTCATTCAGAGTTTCTATCTCAGCCCTGACAGTTACTAGCTAAGTGATCTTAGGCAAATTACCGAATCTTCCTTTGCATCAATTTTCTCATCTGTACAATGAAGAGGTTGACGGGTGACCCTCTAAGAAACCTCAGAGTTCTTGTTTTCTGAAAATAGCCTTCCTTGCATAATGCCTGCCTCCTGAAGTCTTTCAATTCTTCATGATTAAATTCAAATGTCACCTCTTTCCTTACAACTTTTCTAGTGGGTCGGTTAATGAAATCTTACCTTTCTTTGAATTGTGACTTCCTTTTTTAGTGTGTATCTTCCAATTCTTTTCGCTTTCTGTTTATATTATATTCTGTCATTCAAAATATGATTATTGATATTTACATGGATGCTTGGCAGTAAGCTTGGGGTTAGGGTGTAAACATCAGCAAGGGGAGGGAAGCGGAGTCCATCAAGAGCAGATTCACTGGTTTGGGCCATGGCCAGAGGCGTCCTTCATGGTCAGAGGGGGTGAGATAGTGAGTTTATCCGGAGGACCTTCAAAGAGGGGCTCCATTTGTATCAACTTAGTACCTAGTATATACAATGTGCTCAACAAATGTATGAATGAATGAGGACAGCAGAGATGCACAATGCCTAACATTTGTAATTCATTGTCATTTCCAAACAGTCTGTAGTTTTGCCCTTACATTTTATCCTCAAATACCAAATTGAATCATATAAGAGGGTATATATTATTATCTCTACTTTGTAGACTTGGAAGTTGCATATCTTAGAAACTTGAACAAGGTACTGTGTAGCACTCATGTGTTGGATACTGAGGCTACAAAGAGCATAGAAATACCTCTGCCCATTTGTGAGTTCATAGTCTTGAGAGGAAGGAAAATAGAAAGGCAGACAAGAAGTGATCATTACCGCATAGGATTACATCACAATACCTGCTGTACTGGCAGCGTACCAAGGGAGGACAGATTGGATGCATGGATGAAGGAAAGATTCCAAGAACAGCACTGCTTGAGGTAAGTCTTGAAGAGTGAATGGAAGCAAGAGTGAAAACTCAGAAATTGTCCATTCCCAGCCTAGTAATCTTTCTTTTTGAGTAGAGAAGTGCCCAAACTCAAAATTGTTTTCTAATTTGCAGCTCTGTGTCACCCTCCCAGCTGCAAAAAACCCAGTAGGTTTAGTTTTTGTGTTCTAGAAAAAGGCAGTGGCATATACTGGAATAGATAAATGCACAGGTAACTTTTCACGTGAAATTCATGGCACAACTACAGAGCCAGGAAGGTCCCTCCCACGCCAGCCCTCCTTTGCAGCCCCTCCTGCCTTTGGCGCCACTGCTTTGGAAGCCAGACGTTATAGGCTGGGCTGCAGATGGTGCATTTCTCTTTGCTGGGGTTGTGCTGCTGCACTCTAGGTTGGTGAGACAAAGGGATGAATGGTCTGAGGTCTGGAAAGGTGGGAAAAGGAAGGCGGGCAGAGGAGGGGCTGGGTAGCCGGGTGACTGACTAATTGCTTTGTTAGGTGGTGGAAGCCTTTCAGCAACAACAGCAGCTACTTGAAGGCCCATTGCTTAAGTGCCTTTCATCATCATTACCTCCTGTCATTATTCCCATCAGCTGCCTCCATCAGCTCATTGCTAGTCAGGGGCCATGGCATGTTGGCATGTTGCACACTCCCTCTTGTTTGTGGCTCTCTCTCTCTGCCTTCATCCAGAGCCAGGCCCTGTTTCTCTAACCTCTCTTTATGTTGCCATGGGTGCTCAGCCTGTTCCTATATTTCATGGGTCCATCTGTTAGGGGGCTGATGGCTGTTCCTGGACATTTGTGCTTTGACTATCAGATTGTGGGAAGAGTTAGGTCTGTTGCTGCCCTGATCTGGCTCAGTGGCCCTCTTCTGAGTGGTGACTCCCATCCTGCCCTATTACCTGGCACCACATGTCTATCATCCTAGGCCCCCGATGTGCCCTGCTTGGTATCCTGAGGACCAGGAGGGAACTACTTTCTCTAGGGACCCCAGAGAGAGTGGCCCTTTAGTCCAAGTATGCCTAGGCTGTATCGGAACTGCCACTGATTATACTGAGAGTCATTAACTGAGTGCTGATACATGCCATACAGTGTGCTAGTACCTACATGTCTATTTAATCCTCTAACCACACTGAGATAGTGTTATCTCCATTTTACAGATGTGAAAACTAAGCCTCAGGGAGGCCGAATAACTTAATTCAGACCACACTAACATGGCCCCAGTTTTTATGACATCAAACTTGTATTCAGAGGTCAGTTTGTGTGGCTAATTAGTTTATCCCTTAATTAGACCTGTGGAAGAGCGATATGAAGGTAGGATTTGGAGTCAAACAGAGTAAGTTAAATTCCTGCTTTGAGCACTTAATAGGTAAATGACATTTGGAAAATCACTTAACCTCTTAGGCTCTTGGTTTTCTTATCTATAAAATGGAGATTTAAATCTACCTCAATATAATTGTTGAAAGGATTAAATGAGATAATGTATGAAAACTGTCTAGTACAGAGTCTTCAAAAAATGGTAGCATTATGTAGACTATAATTGCTAATAAGGATCATAGTTGGGAAATACCACTGGGCTTATAGAAAGTTATTTCATTTAAATTGTTCTTGAATTTCTGGCTGCTCAATTCATGTTTTTTTACTTTGTAAAGTTATATATCAGTCAGAATAAACTCGCTTGTATTGTGGTGGTAACCAATGCCCCCTAAGTCTTTCTGGCTTACAACAATAGAGGTTTATTTCTCTGTCTGTGCTATGTGTCCACATCTTGAGTTATTAGGGTTCTGCTCTCTGGCCGTCTTTACTCCAGAGCTTGGATGAAGGAACATTCCCTGGCTGGGGTACTCTTGGTGGTGGTGGCAGAGGGAAAATGACATGGTGGTCCTATGAAAGCCTCTGCTTGGAAGTGACACCCATCACTTCTGCCCATATTTCCTTGGCCAAAGCAAGTCACATGGTCCGTGAAGAGTTCAACAGTGAGGGTGTGTGCAATGCTCTCACAGGAAGATGCACTGCAGGGGGGCAAAACCACAGCTGTTAGCAAAGAGTAAGATGACCTGTTCTGGATGGGGCAGCAATTGATTGTGATAGCTTCAAAACTTGGTTTGGGCTCATCTTATGTGCTCTGCAGATTTGCCCAGGAATGTTTAGGTTTGTTTGTGTCAATTTTGATGAACCCATATATTGCCTAAAATAACAAAAAATACATTTAGATCCTAGTGAAAACATTTTTATTGCTGAGATTTGTGGAGGAAAAATAACTGTTATTACACATCTAAAGACTCTAGCCTTTTTTCCCTATTAGAATAAGTGTTTTTGTAATGCTATTTCTGATAATGTGATATTTCTTAGAAAAGCAACCATTGTTTTATAGTAGAAAATTATGCATGTTTTTATTATTCAGAAATGTGAACTGGTGTCGCTTTTCGTTGTCCCACGTTTCAGAAAAGGGAAGACGAGAAGCATCAGACACTGCCCCCATAAATGTAATTTTCCCTGTGCACACGTCTCTTTGCTGCCATCTCTAATGTAGTGTTTATCCTGGTTCTGCTTTGTTTAGAGTGAGTTATTTATTTATTCTCTCTCTTTTTCTCTCTCTGTCTCATAGTCTGCTCCTAGATTGTCAGTTTCTGGAAGTTAGTAACTATTTTTTCTCATGCCTGCGTCCTTTCTGGTAACTGGTCCTTCTTCATATAAGTTTTCTTGACTTAAACTAGGCCGTTTCCTTCTATTCCTTAGGTAAAAAGTTGAAAGAATGTTTTTTCCTCCATAGAAAATAAAGCAGGGTCTTGCTAACTATTCCTAAGGGTTATACCTAGAACTGGCCTTAAGTTGCTCTTTCAAAGCCCAATGTCAACTGTGCAAGTTAGAAGCTAATGTGTTTTTCTTCCATTCTCACCCCATCAAATATTTGCCTGTGCATTCTACCTATCTGAGCTCTGCAGGGTGGGAGTTGGCAGGGCTGAGTGAGAAGGAGGGAGGTTTGGGGGAAAGTCATGGGAACTGCAAAACAGGAAAAGAATTGTATACCTTGCTTTTTGGAAAAAAAAAAGATAAGGAATGTGAATTTCCAATATGATAGAGTCTGTTTTGTTAAACTGAGAGAAGAAATTTCTTTCTCTGCTTTCTCTGGCTGAGTGCTAGTATACAGAAGAGAGTGTGATGTTGGCTGATAGCTAACTGAGTATTAAATTTTGCCTAAACACAAGATTGAGAGACAAAGGCTAGGGCAGTCTGCACAAAATGATGCTATTACCTATCTCTAAATAGCAGGACACAAAAAAGGAGAATTCGATTTACTTAAATGACAATGAGTTTGTTACAGTTTATCCGACTGTCTTGTGTACCAGTTCTAAGCACTACGTGAGCACATGCAGGTCTTTGAGGTGCCTCACCTGGGAGCTCACTTACATCTCCTGTCTGGGATTCCAGGATATTCAAGGGATCTGAGTTCTCTGCATGTGTGCCCAGATTGCTGTGCTGTTTGTTAAGTACATTGGTTCTCCTGGCACCCACCTTCGTGGTACTTCCCACAGTCATGAACACACACACACTCTTTATATTTTTGGGTTCCTGGGCTAATAAAGTAGACAAGCACTGCTAATAAGCTCTCACATTATATAAAATTATTTTGGCAATAAAAGGCAGGTGGGAGATAAGAAAGGGACTCAGAAAGGGGGAGTTGGGTTGGCACATTCTACCTTCCATTCATATAGTATTTTGTAATTACACAAAGCCCTTGTGTATTCAATGTTTATCATGATGGGATGGAAGTAAATAACTGCTCTGTGACCCGTACACAGGCCTGAATTCCAGCACTACTTCTGACTTGTTTAAATCATTTATTAAATATATTTTGAGTGCTTCCTACATTCTGTAAAACTCTGGGGGATACAAGGATGAAAAAGCCCTCATTCTTGCCTTTTAGAGATTCACCATTTGGAAGAGAAACATGTAAACATGTAAAAAAAAAGTGATAAAAGTACATAATAATGCATATAAAGGCACAGTATGTGGCTTTTGATATATGGCCAGTCAATGTGCTCTATTATTAATATTATTGCTGTTATCATTATTAAGTGCTAACAGAAGGGTGTTTGGTACACTATAGGATCCCCAAGGAAAGTTTGTACCTGGGGTGTTAAGTGGGGACACAAGTGAAGGCTTCTGTGGAGAAACTGCTTTTGACCAGAAGACCCATAACTGAGCAAGCTTGAGATGGGAAGCTAGGTGGGGGAGGGCGAGTGTGGAACCACAACCCGTACGGAGGGAACCATCTGCCGCATGCAGGAATGCTGGGAGAGTGGGTATGTGCCTGTGTGTGGAGTTTGGCTTGGCTAGAGTGCAGTGGGGGGTCGAGTGATGAAAAGTAAACGAGGGGCTTCGTATACTGGTTGAGGAATTTGGATCTTACCTTCTAGGTTATAGGAATGAAACACATTTCATATATTTTAATTAGATTTTCATTTCAAAAAGCTAACTGTCCCTGGTTAATCGTATGTCAGTTCACAACCAACAGATATCTATAGACCTCAGTTTTCTCACATGTCATGGGCATAATGACTCATGACCTGCTTACCAGTTACACATGTTGCATGCATCAAGATGATTTCTCATTTAAGAGATGAAAGGTCCCTTCTTTTACTGGTGTTATCTTAAACATATCATATCATCTGCCTAATTATTTCAGGCCCTTTGCTTGTATCACCTTCCTTTTTCTTTCTCCCAGCATAACTGCCTCTTACCTTCTTTGAACTTCTTAGAGTTATCATCTTTTTCTGGTCTCTGGTAAAGTTATTTCTGCTTTAAGAAGCCTGTATTCATTTTCTATTGCTGTGTTAAGAATTACCACAAGCACAATAACCTAAAATAACACCTATTTATTATCTCACAGCCTCTATAGTTTAGGTATCTCGGCACAGCTTAGATGGGTTCTTTGTTCAAGGTCTCACAAGGCAGAAGTCAAGGTGTCACTGAGGTCTCATTCTTTTCTGGAGCTCAAGGTTCTCAACTCACAAGGCTGTGGGCATAATTCAGTGTCTTGCATTCGTAGGATGGAGGTTCCTACTTTTTTGCTGGCCATCAGCCAGCCAGGAGCCTCTCTCAGCTGTTTAAAGCTGTCTGCCCTTTCCTGCCACGTGGCCCTTGCTACAACATGGCAGTTTGCTTCTCAAAGCAAACAGGAGAGCATCTAATGCAGCCTGCAATCTCTGACTTCTTCTGGCTCTGACTTCTAGAGCCTTTTGGAAAAGGGCTCACCTGAGTAGTTCAGGCCCATCCACACTCAAGGAGAAGGATTACACAGGCATGCACACCAGGGGATGGGAATCTTGGGGTCCATCTTAGAGAGTCTACCTACACACCTTCCTAACTATCTTATAAAAGAGTTCTTTGCCTTGACATTCTTAAGTTTCCCATGTGGTCTGTTACCATCTACTCCATGTAAATGCTCAAATGTATTTTGCTTCACACTATACATGAGCTATTGCTAGACTAGTTTCTTCAACTTCCAGAGACAGGAGGATGCCTTTCTATTTATTTTTTAATATCTATTTGTACCCCCACCTATTGGGGAGACTGGAAGCTTAAAAGGTGCTGGCATTTTTTGTTTATTTTTTCATCTTTTCTTGAAATTTACCATGCATATGTTCTTTATTGCCATGCTAATAATACACAAAGCAATGACCTTGCAATGAAAGAATGCTCAAAGACCTCAGGAGAACCCACTGGAATTCCATGCCACTTGATATCTTGTGGAGGCTGTTGTCAGAACAGTCCTGTAGATTGGAGATACTGAATTTTGGAGCCTCGAGGTAACTTGATAAACAGTCTTATTTGTGGACAGGAATAAACTTTGCTTAAAAAAAATCTTACTTTAAGTTAATGCTTAGCAGAAGCCTAACTAAAGCTTAGGTTCACTCTGATGGGTGATCTACCTTTGAACTCAGTTCCTGTTTTTCTTTCGGAGACTGGGTTTTAAAAGAGAGCAACTTGGTAAGCTCAAATCAACCTCCACATATTTTATCTCTTCGGATAAGCCTTCCAAAGAAGATGTAGTATGTTTGGGAAACACATGCATAGCAAATCCTTTTGCGTCAATCCGTGTCCACCCAACTAACTGGGCTAGACGGCCCTAAGGGATGATTAAGCACACAAACTACTTTCCACACAGTGAGCAGACCTTAGAGCTGCTCCTTTGTTAACACTACCTCTGGCTATTACACAGCAAGACCACGCAATAACTTTTGATGTTGAGTTTGGAAAAAGAAAGTCTTGTCCCTGTTTATTTTGTTCACATTTGCTGTAATGGCAGATTGTTAAGACAGGGCCATTAAATACATGTAGGTGCACGGTCTTGTCCTGGTCAGGTCCAACTCAACCCACCCACATTGTGTATACAGACTGGTGTTTAAAGTTGGAAGATGGCTGTGTATATCCAGGGCAGACAGATGTACTCTGAATAGAGGGAAAATGTATACAGTAGACTGTATTTTAATGTATACACTGAGAAATACACATTAGACATGGTTGTTGCTTGGAAGAGCAGGGCTGAGAGTGGGAGGCAGAAAAAACTTGGTGGATAGAAATCTGTCAATAATTCCTCCTACACTTAATAGTTTTACTATCTTCTTAGATCTAATAAGAATCTAGACAATCCAAAACAGTTTGTGACCAGCTCCTAATTGGTCATAGTTGTAATATTCACTTAGTTCAGAACCCCAGACTACATGTCACCCAGGCATGAGATTATGCACGTTGAACAAATATCAATGTGCATATTGGTTGGCTATGGAGAGAGGTGGATGGACCATCATTTCTTCCCATGGAGACTTTGTTAGAATTCATAGGAAGTTAGAAATAATCCTAGATATTATTTGCAAATAAGAAAACAACTGAAATTCAGAGAAACTAAAAATAGCTTGTGTAAGGTCTAACCATGGAATGGTAACTAAGAATAGCCTGGGACCCAGCTCTACTGATTCCTAGCTCATACTAATATTCTTCTATGATCACTCACACAGAAAAGGCTTTAGAACCTTCACTCTCATGCAGATCTTAAACACTCACTGTTTATTGAATGACTGTTGGTTGTGGGGCTATGTGCTCAGTATGTAGAAAGTAACCAACAAAGACACAAAAGACTTTTCTTGCTTCACATGGAGAAACAAGTTTCACGGGCTTAATGAAGTTTCTCCTACTCCATGGTGTTGCCAGAAATACTGCTACATTACTTAGCTTAAAACTTAGGTATCTACTGACATGCAGTCATCTCCAGGAGGGGCTGGCATCACATTCAATCTACCCAGTTTACCCTCAGGATGAATGATTTCACCAGATTCTCTTCTGATATAGAAGGGGAAGGCAAGGAATGCCTGGGAGTTGGAGAGAGAGGGAAGGCACAGAAAAAAGAGGTTGGTGTGAGGATGAGGCTGGAGAACAAATTTTACTGAATCACAGTTTTTCCAGGGCCTTAACCTAGTAGTGAAAATTGTATTATATGGATTTCCCTGGGGTGTGGAAGTGGGAAGGAGAATGGCTGTAAGAGACTGCAAACAAGGGATGGTTTAGTGACTTGCTTCGGTCAATAGAATGTGGCAGAAGGGATGTTGTGCTGTGTTGAACTCAAGCCTGGAGAGCTCCTGCTTTCTTCTTCCTTCTTTCTTGGGGTGTCTGGAATTCCTGTCATGTGAACAGATCCAGGTTAGCCTTCTGGAGGATGAGAGACCATGTGGAGCAGAGACAAGCCATCTCAGGTGAAACATCTTAGATGACCCAGGTAAGTGTCAGCTATGATGGGCTGAATCACATTTCATTCAAAATATATATGGTGGAGTCCTGACCCCCAGAATCTCAGAATGTAACTGTGTTTGAATATCTGTCTTTAAACAGGTAGTTAAGATGAAATCTTCAGGTTGGGCCCTAATCCAATATGACTGGTGCCCTTATAGGACGAGAAAATTTGGACACAGATATGTGTGTACAGAAGAAAGACCATGTGAAAATAAGGGAAAAGATGACCACCTAATAAGCCAAGGAGAGAGTCTTCAGAAGACATTAACCCTGTTGACACTTTGGTATTAGACTTCTAACTTCCAGAGCTCTGAGAAAATAGATTTCTGTTGCTTAAGCTACCCAGTCCATGGTACTTTGTTATGGCAGTCCTAACAAACTAATATCCCAGTCTAGATGCTGACCATAGATGCATGGACAACATCAGCCAAGCCTGGCTCAGGTTAGCAGAACCAATAAACTAATCTCAGCGCCAATTACCCATCCACAGAAATGTGATATAAGCAGGTGGTTGTTCTGTTACGTCTCTAAGTTTCAGAGTGGTTTTTCACACAGTAATAGGTCACTAATGACTGTTGAGAACTAACCAGACATCCTGGTGTAAATTAACATGTGTTGATTTGACCCAGAGAACTCATGGCATTTCCCCCATTGACCCATGTTGGGGTGGGAGTGTGTATAGAAGCCTTTTATTAGAACAAAGTTTGCTCTGTATTGATTTAGCGTGACCACTCTTCTCTTCCCAAACACCTATACCATCAGCAAGAGCTGAATTATTACTGCTGCTCTACTGTTCTCTATCCTTTCTAAATTGTGCCCCTGTCATCTAGTATAAAGAGCTTCCCAACTGGGAGTCACAGCTTACTTAAGTTGTGCCAGAGCAACCGTCAGAAGCCAGGTTATTTATTATCCAAGAGTGCAGTGGGAAGAGTGGCATGAGATGGTGGTGCAGGAAAGAAAGGCCATGCATATTGGCACTAAATGTTTCTGGGTTGGATTTCTAGGTTTGCCAACTTGTACGTCTTTTTGGAAGCTCTTCAAATTGATATTTCCTTAACTATACAATGTGGATTATAAAATGTGTTTATAGGGTTGTTACATACAGTAAATTCAAATGATTTCAAATAGCCCAGAATTCTCTCTATAGTAGACAGTCGATAAATGTCAGTTTTCTTTTTTTTTTCTATTCTAGTACTGTTGGGAGGTTTAGATTCATTTAATTAATGTTTGTTTAATGCTAACAAGTGGGAAGCATTATCTTAGGTTCTTTTAAGACAGTGATGAGCCAGACAGATAATGTCCCTGCACTGATGAAGATTGTATTGGGGATATGAAGGAGTTAAATACACTCTGTCTGTCTGTCTGTCTATCTATCTATCTATCATCATCATCTATCAACCCTGGAGGGCCCATAGGGTAGTAGAGGCTCTGCTCCCATTCCATTTTCTTTAATCAGAGCAGTTTCTTTTCTGTTTGTTTTAGAAATTGAGTTTCTGAGTAAGACTTGATTTGAAGAAAGTTCTCTAGTTGAAAAAAAAGTTTGAAAACCACTCCACTGGTTCATTTGCCATCAGGGAATTCCATGTTTTTCCTCACAAATGATTTTACAAGTTAACTTTAACATGAAAATGTTGCAAAAATATATAGCATATAAAAAGAAAAATTTAAAAAATATGGCACATATCTCCTTAGAATATGTTGAGCATAGAGTATGTTAAACATATTACACACTTTTCTCAATGGTTTCAAATTCTCAACCTCTCGGAAACATTTGATGACAGTGACAGCCCACTGTTTGAGACGTTTCTAGGCATTCACAACATGAATTCTTCAGTTTTCTTCCTACTTTTTGGATCATTTTCTTCTCAGTTCCCTTAACCTACTCTTGTTCTTCATCTTACACATTAAATATCACAGAAATTCTCCTTTTATTTTCATTATTCTAAATCAAAATGATACTTTTCCATGGTTTCAATGATCTCCTTGTAGATTGCAGATGACCCTTGGTTTAAAAACGTTAAACCCATTTCCTCTTAGAGACTAAAATATTTCAGCTTGTTAAGGGGCAGGCATGACTACCCAGAGGTTCCACAGACCTCAAACACATGCCTAAATTCTGACTCATCTGTTTTTAGAAGTACCAACTCCTCTTACCTCTGTGAGTTATGGTGTGATGTTATTAGTCTGTCAGTCACCCAGTTTAGAACTTCAGGGCCGTCATTGTCTAAACGCTCTCCTTCCTCCCTAACCTCCAATAGTTTTAAGATCTGTTGATTGAGTCCCACAGATTATAACTTATTTTTATTACTTTGGTTCAGAACCTAATTTTCTCTCACTTGGATTGTTGAAATTGTCTCCTAACTGGATTCTGTACTTTTATTACCAGGCCTTTAAAATTGTTATTTCTATTGCTTTTAAAGCACCTTTTCCAAAGCAAGCTTTGATTATATCAGTTGCCTATTGAAAAAATTTTATGGCTTCCCACTACTTACAAAATAAATTCCAAATTTCCAAGCCTATCATCTTCTTTACCAACTTGCCTATCTACCTTACTGTTCCATACATCTCTAACTTAGAATCCACCTTATCCTTAAAATATTATTTTTGTTTTCTTTTTTTATCTTTATGCTTATTTCACCTTTTCTAATTTTTCTACATTCCACCATCTTTCTTCAAACAATTTAGGTATTTCCTTAGGGAGAAAGGTGATTATTAAACAATTGTTGCCCTGTAAGCCACAGACTTGGAGAAAGTATTCATACTACATGTATCTGAAAAAGGACTTGTTTATACCCAGAAGAATTTTAAACTTAATAAAAAGAAAGTGAGCACACCAATATAAAAATGGCTAGAAAGTTTTATTTATAATACATAAAAATGGCCAATAATCACATAAATTATCCTCAACATTATTAAAACTGCAACACAATACATACTATATTCCAAATAGAGCAGCTAAAATGAAAGCTGACAACCCCAAGTGTTGGTGAGGCTGTGGAACACCTTGAACTCTCAGATATTGCTGGTGGGAATGTAAAATGATATACTAACATGGGAAAGTGGTTTGGCAGTTTCTTATTAAGTTAAACAAACATTAATTTATGGCCCAATAATTTCATTCTGAGCTATTTTACTCAAAATAAGTTAAAACATATGTCCTTACTGAAATTTGCACCTAAATATCCATAGCAGTTTTATGTACAATAGCCTTAAACCAATAGCAACCCAAATATCCATCAAATGATGAATGGATAAACCAACTGTGATGTATATTTAAAATGGACTTCAACTAAGCATTAAAGGAATGAACTATTAATCTATACAATAACATGGATAAATCTTAAAAATATTATGCTGACTGGAATAAACCGGGTATAAAAGATGCATTTGATATGACTCCTTTCACATAAAATTCTAGAACAGTCAAAGTAATGTATAATGAAAGAAACAGATCTGTGGTCCTGGGTTTGGGAGTGACTAAGACTAACTACAAAGCAACATGAGTGAAACTTCTTGGCTGATGGAATTATTCTACATTTTTAGGGGGGATGGTGGTTACATGGGGTTATACATTTGTCAAAGCTCATTGAATTGCACACTTAAAATGGATGCATTTTATTGTACATAAATTACATCTCAATAAAAATGATTAATAAGTAAAAAATACTATTGTAATTAATTTATGATACTTGCCTATAGAGAATCCTTTAGGCCTTCACTCAGATACTATTTTAGATACACTAGAAAAGTATGTATTACATAATTTCCTGGCCTTGACAAGATAAATGGCTAGTAGCATGCATTCAAGCCAGGCTGCTTGGACTTGAGGACTCTGCCGTTTTAATGACTCTGAAAAAATTATTTAACTTTCCTGTGCCTTAGTTTTCTCACAAGTTAAGTATAGGAATAAGAATACTATTTGCCTCATTGAGTTGTCATAGGATTAAATGGATTAATATATGTAAAATACTTAATGTGCTGTTTGGTATATAGTAAGCACTAACTGTGTTTTTCCTGTTGTGGAGTACTTTTCTCAAAATGTTTGCATATTCTGACTTCAGTTTGAGCTCTATCTTTACATCCTATTCATTTGATTGTATGTCGCTTAAAAGCAAGGAACATGTTTTACCTTCCTGATGTGTCCCAGAGTCTACCAGCCTTTTGAGCAGTTGGTTGACATTTTATTTCACTAGTAAAATATATCCAAATAATAATACTTAGGAACTAATAACTTGGGAACGTCTATTGCATGTGAATACTAATCTTTAATCTTCAAAACAACCTGGAAAGATAGGCATAATTATTATTTCATTTCAGAAATGAGGATGCCAGGATCAGGGGGGTTAAATGACTTGCCCAAGTCCCTATGATTAGGGAGAGAGGCTAAATTTTAATGCTTCTCAGGGCTTTGTAGTTTTATACAACCATTTGCTTCTATGTTAAGAAGATTGATATGGCTTTATTTTGCATCTTCTTGGGTCTGATTTTTATGTTTTTGTTTTTTTCTCTCTATTCTCTATACCTCATTTTTTTAATGCCGGATTTTTCACATTGTTGTACCTGAGACTAGCAGAGTCTCCCACTGCTCTCTCCCTACATCTGATAACTTCCATTTTATGACAATGGTTGAGGACCAAGAAATTACATACTTCTCTTTGTTTGAATTTTATCTAAAACAAGAGTAAATAAGCCTGGGGGAGGGAAAAGGGAGTTTCCCTCTATATAAAATTTTGTAATTTTAGAGCAGGAAATTTTCTGTAAACTTAAAAAAAAGTGAGATATAACAGAGTCAAGTACACAAATTATAAGTGCATAGCTCCATGAATTTTTACAAAGTAAATATCCATGCAACTATCCCTTAGATGAAAATATAGTTAATCATCAGCAGCCCAGAATCTGCCTTTGTTTTGGGCAAGGACTTTTTTGATGCATACTCTGATTCGGAGTTCTTCTTTGCTGATGCCTGTGTTCTGGATGGTTGCATTTCTGAATAAGTAAGTTAATGTTATTCGCTGATTTTAATAGTCTTATCTTTCAACTATACCATATACCCCTGCAGTACACAGATAATGGAACAATAGCTTAGACTTCTCTTAATTCTGAGAAGCATGCTGCACAGTGGTAGGGGTGGAGAGGATAGAAGGTGATGGGGTTGCTGGCCTCAGTTCTCCCAGAATTGGCTCTATTCTGCAGAACCAGCTCACTCAGGTCAATAATGGCCCAAGCTCCAGGCTGCACAGTCTGATTGCTTATTTCTGCATCTCCCAAAGAGAGCTTCAGGCCACACCGTTTCCCAGCCTCCAAAGCATCCCTGAAAGCATCTCGTCTTTCTCTGTGGGTATCACATCACCTGCTCTTGCCCTGTGACTATTTCTTTCATGTTCACTATGTCCCTTTGATCTGTTGAAAATATCCTTCTTTATGCCTCTGATGAAAATGAAATTAAACCTGGGGAGTAGGGCAGGGGAGGTTGGGGCCGGAGCAAGGCTGTGTTGTCTGAGGCCCTGACTGGGCTGTCTTCCAGCAATTGAGAGGCTGCTCTGGCCAATGGGCCTTTGGAGAGGCAGCCCCAGGAAAGGACTGACTGATGAGCACTGAGACAGAGCCCCCAGCTCCCAGTGTAGCAGGGGCTGGCCATCCTGGCTGCATTTAGAAGATTAGCTGCCAAGTCTACAGGACCTGAGAAAGAGGAGAGGAGCTGAGGGGGCTTCAGGGAAACTTTTATCACCTGCCTGCCCTTCTATGGATAATGGCCCCGAGGCTTCTTTCTTTGCTTTTTTCCCCACCTGATAATTAGATGATGAGGCAAGAAGCTCTTGGCACAATCAGGTATGTCCTATGTAAACCGTCTCTAAGAAATAGTTAAATTTATTCCGAGGTTAACTGGAGAGATGTGAGTGGAAAAACCTCCCTTACAAATTCAGTCTCAGCCCTTGGGGAGGGGGAGATCTTCATGCAGAAGGGGACACAGGCCAGGTGCTGCCTACATGGGTGTACCTAGGGTCCTCTTGCTTTGTGGTTGCCCATGATGTTGTCCCAGTTGGCTGGCTTACTCCACCTTCCTTCTTGGGCCTGAGCTAGGCCCAAATGCCTTCCTTGGGGCCCCTGCTTCCATATAGGCAAGATGGGCCTTTGGAAAGGCTTTACTAAGAGAGAACCAGAGTGAAAGAGCCTGGGGATCACAAGACATATTTTAATATTCCAGCTCATTTCCCGTTCCTGATACTACCTCTTCTAAGGGCTGCAGCTTCTACCTTATATCACCAAAGGTCCTGCAAACCTCAGGTGGCCCTTTGCCTGGGATTTGTATTTCTTACATCTTAGCCTGTATCTGCATGTGGGTTCGTTGAGGAATAAGGAGGAAGTGCCTGACCTTTAATAACCGCTACTCTGTGCCAGGCACTGTCTAAAGTATTTGACACACAATATTTTATTTCTCCTTTCTAGCAACACTATGTGATGGATAGTATAAAGGCCACTTTACAGATGAAGAAAATAAGGCTCAGACATTAATTAACTAGCTCAAGGCCATGTGAGTTATTAAGTACTGGAGTGAAGATTAGAATCCAGGGTTTATAGTGCCCTGCCCTAGCCCTTTCCCTTAAACACTACCACATCTTCATGGTCAAACCTGAGAAAAGACCATTCTGTGGTCTTATAGGACTTGCAGCTCAGCTCTAGTCTCTAGACTGAGACAGGGCTCTCTTTTCTTCTGGAAATTGCCCTAGGAGAGACCTGGACCCATGTGACAGGTGTATAATTTTGTCCATAGGTGCCAACAGTATAATCACATTATTATGCATTATCATACTTCAGCATTAATAAAAGAACTACACAAATTAAATAATGGGGGGTCACTACTTCACAGAGTGATTTTATGTTTTACAAAATGCTTCTACATAAGATTCTTTTATTGAGCAAACATAGCTGTGCATTTCAAGTATCAACTGATTTGCATGCAATCACTCAGGAATACATCTACTTTGTATGAATAATTCATTATATCAGTAA
>PVJI01023652.1:0-23351 GCA_004026765.1 Micronycteris hirsuta
ATATGCAGGGCACAGCAAGCCAGAATTTTTTAAGATACATCTTTGCCAAATTCCTATTAGAGAATTCCCATTCCACAGACATGATCCACACTTGCTCACACGGGAATCACACGGAGCTGTGCTCAAAACGTGTAAATTCCAGAACATGCATGTTGAAATCACTGCCACATTCCTCTGCCCCTGTACTACGTGTCTTCATTGGCCCTAGATTATTTCCAGTAATGAATAGTTTCTGATGAATTAGCCATTTTGCTGTGAGGAGTAAACCTGTGTAAAAGGAGCATCTCTTTCCTGCTTGGTGTTGATGGCAGCTCTGTGTAAGAGCTGAGGCTGAGTGGGTCCCTGAATACCCCTTGCTGTGCCAATTTCTAATCTCTCTGCTCTGCTGTTTTCAGTGGGATAGGGCCCAAGGAGGAACTAATGTAGCTTGTCACATCTCACAAAAGTTCAGAAAGGGCTCTTTTAGAAATTCTCTCTCTTTCCTCTGCAGATATGCACCTGGCAGGGGATTCTTGAGCCTGGCCTTACTATTCTGCGGAATTTGCAATACTGCCAGTGGGGGCTGGGCTTCCTTCTTTGAGCACTTTGTCCTCCATGGTGTGAGGGGACCTACCTGGCTTCAAAGAATCTCAGGTGCTCAACCCTTGCCTGTCTATTTCCCAGCCCACTGCTCTCACAAAAGGCTCAGACACGAATTTTCCATTCTGCATGCAGCCCGCCACTCGCCAGCCTTCCTGGATGGGTCCCTGCAATCCCTTGCCATACAGCTTTCTAATCTTCCTGCCCAGTGGGATTCTGTGGGTACAAACTGTGCTTTCGGTCTAGTTTCTTTGCTTGCATGGCAGCTACATGTGCATGTGGGGTCCCTGCCCAGCCATGCTTCAGCTTCTCTTTTAAAAAGTTTCTATGTTGCTAGCACCCACTCTGCAGTGCTGATTCACTGCCCGGTTCTTCACACACTCCACTCTTGAAAAAGCAAAGTCTCTTGGTCAGGGCTGAATGCATCCTGCCAATGCCTCTGACAGTTTTAGGAGACAGAATTTCTCTCTGGAACTCTCCCAGTTCATGCCGTAGCTATGGATGTGTTTCTCACTGTGTGTGAGCAGCCTAAGACTCCCAGACTCCGTATATCCTCCAGGTCTCTCCTGATTAGGGTTGGGGTTTCCCATTATAGTACCAGCGTCCCCTGCTCTGGGATGGGAGGGAGATACTAAGCTGAGTTTTCTGTCTGGTCTCTCCTCTGCTACAGGTACCTCACACAGGGCATTTCTTTCCCCTTCACCTTATAAAATCTCTCACTGGATGGTGCTAATCGTCCTCTGCACTGCTTGGCTTCAAAAATTCATATCAGCTGAGATTCTGTTGATTGTTCTGGTCACTCATCAGAAGATCAGCTGAAAATCCATGCTGGGAGCACAAGCAAGTAGGCTCAGCATCCACTTATCTGGCTGCCATCTTCCTATCCCTTTAATGGTATATTTCTTTTTGGGTATATATGTGTACAAATGCAGAGTAAAAAAGGCCTAGGAGGTGGTACAGCAGTGTTCTCAACAGGGGCTAGGATGTAATTTTGTCCCCCAGGGGATATTTGACAATGTCTGGAGACATTTTTGCTTGTCACAAGTAAGAAAGTGGGGTATACTACTGGCATCTAGTGGATGGACACCAAGGGTAGTACAAAGTATCCTATAGTAGAAGGACATAGCTCCCAGCCCCTAAAAGAATTGTCTTGACCTAAAGGTCCATAGAACCATTGTTGATAAACCCTGCTGTTCACCAAAATTAATAACAATATTAATATCAGGGAAGGGGACTGAAATAGTAAGATATTTAAGCTCTATTCAGCTCTATTTGTAGAGATTTTTAAATAAAATATTTTTTGTAATCCATAAAATATTAATAAATATAATAAAGCATAAAATTAATATGTACCCATTATTAAAGATAGAAAATACAGAAAAGTTAAAAAGAAAGTAAAACTATCTAAAAGCCACACTCCAGACACATCTTGAACATTTTTCTAGTAGTTTTTTTCTATGTGTATATCTGTACACATACAGAACATTTTATTTGTTTATTTATTTATTTACTTATTTTTGATATTTTTTAATCCTCATCTGAGAATATGTTTATTGATTTTGTGGCTTTAGAGAGAAAAGCATCGATGTGAGAGAAACATCAATCTGTTTTCTCCTACATGCACCCTGAACAGGAATCAAACCTGCAATCCAGGCACATGTCCTGACTGGGAATCAAATCCTCAATTCTTTGGTGCATAGGACTATGCTCCAACCAACCAAACCACCTGGCCAGAACCATATAGAACAGTTTAACATATTTTTCCACCTATGCTATGAACATTTCCCATGTCAGTAAATATTCTTAAATACAGAATTTTAAGTGACTGTGAAGCATTAACTTTATAAGGATGTACCCAGAGCCAAATTTCTAAAATAAATTCAGAAATATTTCTAATATGGTAGTGTTTATATGGTTAGAATATAGTCAAGTGGACATAGATTTCTGAAGCAAGAGGTTTATGGAAAGAATAAGCTGTAATAAAAAAATATCAATTTCAGATTTTAGTCAGATGATGACCTCTTTCCAGTTTCAATACTGAACAAATTAACAGAAATTAATATATAGCACACACATTTGGAATAGAAATTTGAGAGCTGGATGTCAACTTAGAGAAGATATTACTTAATAATGTTGCTATGGCAGGAAGCCTACTAAAATACAAGTAATTGCCACTTGTGGTTTAATTATTCCATTTTCTCAAGAACATAGTTTAGAGCTCAAGTATGCATATTGGGCAGCGATTAACCTTCAATAGTAATGTAGAGGACATCAAATAGCTTGTTTAAACATCTCCCTTCTTGAAATGCCACTAAAAGGAATTAAATTGAAATTTCTATTTGTAGATTAGAGCAAATTGCTCATTATGGTCAGGCAGATGGAGACCTTGTGACAAGTGGGAGGACACTGGAGATGGACATGACTGCCTGCAGGGAGGTTTGTGACAGGATAAAGATGATGAAGGTGAAAAGAAAAGGCCCTCCCTGGCTTTCAGTCTCCCTGCCTTACCCCACTCAGCTTTTCCTGCTCTGAGAAGCCTGTTAATTGAGCTCTGGCTGTCTTGAAAATGCTTCCAGATCACCACCAGATTCTCTTTTAACTTACCTCTCTGCCCTGTACACTTGACCTTACATGCCTTCAGAATAACTGAAGGATTTAGAAGAACAATTGGAATTAATTTTCTAAACTGCCATCCATTCAGGAAATACTTTTCCTTCTCGGGCAACAGAGTGATGAGGTAATGATTCTGAGATGAGGCAGGATTTTGAAGATGGCCACGTTTCTCTGGCTAAATGTTTCTCTGCAGCTAAAGTACTCTGGAATCAAAATCCCCACTGGCTAGCTGTGTAACTTTGGACAATTTTCCCACCACCTCTATACCTCAGCTTCCTTCATCTGCCCAAAGGTGAGAGCAGTGATAACTCATTTCTTATGATTGCTTGAGGATTAGAAAAGATAATGTATAGTGTGCTGAGCATAAACTATAGCCTCAGTCTCAGGAAGAAGCATTTAACTTCCCCCGCTCCAGTGGCCCAATAATTCTTAATTCCCCATATGAAAAAGGGATCGCTATATAAGTGCAGAGAAGGGTTCTGGGAGTGCAGAGAGAAGACTTAGGGTATTTGGGAAGGAGTCATGGATAATACCCTTCTACAAGGGCTTTTCAGCCCTTCTATAATCTGCTCAGACTCATGTGCCTCCTGGTAGACCTGGTTCTGAGTGACTTTGCCTTCAGTATGCTGGCTAGGCCAATTTATCTCTTTCTTCTCGTTTAGGAAAGGGAAGAATTAGTTTTCTGTCACATCACTTCTAAGGAAACTGTTATTTACACACTCCATTTATTCATTCATTCAATTGTACAAAAACATTCACAATTGAATACCTATTTTCTAGGCCACAATGAAATAAGGAAGTGAAGAAAATGCAGACCCTACTCTGAGAAAGCTCAGGGTTTTCAGGAGATATTTGAACAAACCTCAACTGAATGATGAAAGCTGTTAGCAAGAAAAAAAGTCATTGACCCCTTTCTCTATATAGCCTTTCCCTGCTCTCTTTTTAAAAAACTTTGGCCTCTTCTAACAGCTGCTGGCAAAAAGGGAAGAACATCAACATTTAACATAAAAAGGCTGTAGCTGATATTCAAATTGTTGAAGATCTAGAAGAAAATGCTTTTGGAATTCTTAAAGCAAGTAACTCTTTTACTGCCTCCATCTCTCAGAATGCACTGGCCTTCAATGCTGTTGAGTCCCCTCCCCCTTTCATGTTGAAAGGAAAATATGTCAACATTAAAGAAAAATTTGTAGGACTTCCAGCCAAAATGGAGGCACAGGTAGACACACTGTGCCTCTTTGCACAACCAAAATAAGGACAACAACAATTTAAAACAAAAAAACAACCAGAACTGACAGAAAATTGAACTGTATGGAAGTCCGACAACCAAGGAGTTAAAGAAGACATTCATCCAGACCAGTAGGAGGGGTGGAGATGAACAGCTGGGGTGGAAAGGACTCCCAGCAAGGCAGCAGCTGATGGACCTGGTGGGACTGCAGCTGGCAGAATGGGTGGTCCCACATTCACATGCAGATAAACCGGGAGAAAGAGCTGGGGAGAAAGACAGACTGTACAACCCAGGGTCCCAGCGAGGGGAAATAAAGACTCGAACCACTGATTGAAAACACCTGTGTGGGCTGAGGTGGAAGCAGGGGAAACTCCCAGCCACACAGGAGAGTTTGTTGGAGAGACCCACAGAGTCCTAGAACGTGCACAAGACCACCCATGTGGGAATCAGCACCAGAAGGGCCCAACTTGCTTGTGGGTAGTGGGGGAAGTGACTGAGAGCCTGCAGAGAGCAAAGCAAGCACCATGGTTCCCTCTCGGACCCCTACCCCACTTACAGCATCACAATGCAGCAGTGACGGTTGCCCTGTCCTGGTAAACACCTAAGGCTCTGCCCCTTATACGTAACAGACACACCAAGACCAAAAAAAAAAAAAGGCTCAAATGAAAGAACAGATCAAAGCTCCAGAAAAAATACAACTAAGCAGTCAAGAGATAGCCAGCCTATCAGATACACAGTTCAAAACACTGGTAATCAGGATGCTCACAGGATTGATTGAATTTGGTTGCAAATTAGATGAAAAAATGAAGACTATGCTAAATGAAATAAAAGAACATGTACAGGGAACCAATAATGGTAGGAAGGAAACTGGGACTCAAATCAACGGTGTGGACCAAAAGGAAGAAAAAAACATTCAAGCAGAAGAAAACAAAAAAATAAGAATTCAAAGAAATGAGGAGAGGCTTAGGAACCTCTAGGACATCTCTAAGCATTCCAACATTCAAATTATAGGGGTGCCAGAAGGAGAAGAGGAAGAGCAAGAAATAAAAACTTATTTGAACAAATAATGAAGGAGAATCTCCTCAATCTGGCAAAGGAAATAGACTTCCAGGAAGTCCAGGAAGCCCAGAGAGTCCCAAAGAAGTTGGACCCAAGGGGGAACATACCAATGCACATCATAATTACATTACCCAAGATTAAAAATAAGGAGAGAATCTTAGAAGCAGCAAGAGAAAAGGGGACAGTTACCTACAAAGGAGTTCCCATAAGACTGTCAGCTGATTTCTCAAAAGAGACCTTACAGGCAAGAAGGGACTGGAGAGAAGTATTCCAAGTTATGAAAGGCAAGGACCTACATCCAAGATTACTCTATCCAGCAAAGCTTTCATTTAGAATGGGAGGGCAGATAAAGTGCTTCTCAGATAAGGTCAAGGTAAAGGAGTTCATCATCTACAAGCTCTTATTATACGAAATGTTAAAGGGATTTATCTAGAAAAGGGAGGATGAAAAAGTATGAATAGTAGAATGACAGAAAACTCACAGTCATTAAAAACCACACCCAAAAGAAGAACAGAAGCAAACTAAGAAGACAACTGGAGCAGGAGCAGAACCACAGAAATGGAGATCACATAGAGGGTTATCAACAGGGGAGCTGGAGGGAGAGAGAGGGGGAAAGGGTACAGAGAATAAGTAGCATGGGTGGTGGGTAGGGAATAGACAGGGAGAGGATTGGAATAGTGTGGGAAATGTGGAAGCCAAGGAGCTTGTGTATATGATCCATGGACATGAACTAAAGGGGGGGGGGAATGTGGGTGGGAGGGGGTGTGCAAGGTGGAGGGGAGTAGGGGGGAAAATGGGACAACTGTAATAGCATAATCAATAAAATGTATTTTAAAAAAAGAAAGAAAAATTTGTGAAGTTTGAGTTGGACCCAATTCTAGGGTTTAGTTCCAATGTTGAGAAGTATTGATTTCCAGAAAAAAAACTCTATAAAGTTTATTTGATGAATTCCCTAATTCTATTACATGTTTGACTGCATCTTTGGTGTATAACTTATTTTTTCTTAAGGCTAAGACTTTTTCTGGTTGGTCTAAGTTAAAATGATTCTTTTCTGGCTAACCCAAGGAGCTTTGTCACTGAGAGTATGACTTGGAGGCTTGGCAGAAATGGTAGTTACCAAAATAGCATCTAGTGAAGAATAAAAAATTTATGAAAAACAATATAATCAACAAGAATTCCACTGAAATTCTTAGACAATGGAGTATCTCCCCTAATGGTGCAATGACTCAGATGTAATCAGACATGGAATATAAATTAAAGAATGTTGTTTGGCAAGAGTACCAATATCCAGGCCTGAGAAGGACAAAAGTTCTTTGCAAACAACTTAGTCCTGGGTTAAGTAGATGATTCTGTGAGGGAACAGTAAATACAATGCACACTGCAGGCTTGGGAATCCGTTCTTGCCTTCCCTCCTTGAATGGCTTCCAAGTGGACTGCCCAGTAGCTAGTCTATGCTAAGTAACCACTAAGTGTAGCCTAGTTAGTAAGTCAGTTGGGCCTTCCTAATGATTGACTTGCCTGACAGGTGTAATGTCTTCCTTGGCCCTTGTCCTCAAATCTCTCAGATTGCCATATGCTGAGGTCTTTAACCTAACCTGCAGACCAAGCTCTTCTCCAAGCTCTAGAATGAATTATGATCCTCAGATAAAAAAAAAATTCCATGATTCCTAGGTTTTATGTCCCCCAACTTGCTCTAGTCCCAATCTTACCTTGTGCATCAGGCCTAGTAGATATGTTCTGACCTTGTTCTTTTTGCCTAAACATTTGTGTTATACACTGATTCCAGTAATTGGGTCTCTGTTTTCGTACCTTGACCCATTGAAGTTTTGGGGAGACTAGACCTTCCTTGCACTGGATAATCTTCCTAAATACAAAACTCAGGGTTCTGAATGCTAATCTCCAATCTCAAAACTAGAACCCTGCATGCCAGTTTTACTAGTCTCAAGGACACACCTACCTGTAGCCCTTAGCTGGCACTACTAACATGGCTGTTTGCTCAGTCTTCCTTAACATTACTGTACATTTTTTTTCTAATTCCCTAATATCAGTACCACTTCATGTAATCTGAAATTGTTTCATTAAAAAAATATTGATTAAATGCCTATGATAAGGGACATTGGACCCGATGGCATACAAGATAGAAGACATCTTCACAGCACTTCTCACCTAGGCATGCAAGGAGATGGGCAATTTCAACTGTGTGAAATGCTGTGATAGGAGAAATGTTGAATGCTATAAAAGCATTTAAGGAGAAAAACTTCATTTTGGGGTTTGAAAGGAGACATCCCGGAGGAAGTGACATTTAACCCAACACCAGAAGGTTGAGCCAGACAGTTGACAAAAGGTGAGAGAAAGAGAAAGGAGATATTATATCAGGCTGAAAAATTAGATTAGTTGAATACCAGGGGATGAGAGAAAGAGAACATGATATATTGGAGGAGTTGAACAAAAGGTGGAGAAGAAAAGGTGTGAGAGAAGAAATTGGTTGGGGCCCACATCACACAGGTAAGAAGCCTAATCCCTATCCTAACAGCAGTGGCAAAACCTCAAACATTTTTAGATAAGGAGGTAGTATGACATTTGAAAATATGTCAGACTTCTAGTCCTGGACCCCTGATCTGGTACACTCTGTATGTAACCAAAAACCAGGACTTTGACAGCAAGTTACATCAATTACCAATGAAGGTTCTGTCAAAATTGGCTATAAATCTATATTCATGTCACAGAGACAGTCTCATCTTAATAGTTGATATGGGGGGTTCTACTGAAAAAAGGTTCCTTCACTTGATGACCACAGGGAACTCTGGGTGCCGATAACTTCACTATTCTTTCTATTTTGAAATAGAAAGGTGTATTTTGAAATAATAATCCACAAAATGCAACTTATTGTGAGAAATGAAGCCAGATTGTTCTCCAGATGCTATTCTAAGAAAGGAAAAATTGAATCCCAATTAAAACGTAGCTTATGTTATATTTCACTAAGAAAGTATATACCCCACCCCTCTCTAATCAGCCTTATGTTTATTTTTAAATATTGACAGAGAGAGCAAGTGAACTTACAGGAATCTAGTCAGATCATCTTTAAATGTACAATATCCACTAATTAATTCTTAATAAATATTTTAGGAAACCTGTTAACTTCTAGATAGCTTACAAAGCTGACTGAAGAATTTTCTTCTTCTTCTGGGGAAAAAGTAACCAAAACATTAAAACCAATTCTTAGTAAGAAAGAGTTATTATAATGTGTCCTTAAGATGCCACAGTCTGCAGTATTATAACAATAATCTTCTTTCTTCATTTTTCCATTCTTTATTTGGAGCAAGACTGGATGGGTGAAACATAAATGGCTTCTTCTTAAACAGAAATGAAGAATATACTTTCTACTTGAGTCATCTGCTTTAACTTTAATCCTTACCTCTCTCTCTCACGCACACACAATCAACCAGATGCTAAACAGGTGGCAACTGTTTTTTTTGTTTATTTTTTAATTACAGAGAAATTTAAACTTATTTAAATTTTTTAAAAACAATTTAAGAAATATGATATACATAATATTCAAGAAACTCTACTATTCAAAAATACAAAACACATTTTTAAATTCTATATTACAGAAAATGAAAGAAAAAACAAAAAAGCAAAAGAGAAAAAAATGAAAAAGAGAAGTAGAAATCCAAAAATACTCCAATGGACATTTCACCACATGTAAATCATCCTTTTTGGAGAAAAAAAGTAATTGTCCCAGCCTTTTTAAAAGGATTTATTGGGGTATAATTTATATACGAAAATTTGTGCACATTTAATGAACACAACTTGATGAGTTTGGACATACATATATACCCATGTTATCACCACAGTCGAGGTACTAAACAAAACCATCACCTCTAAAATTTTTCTTGCATTCCTTTGTGTGTATTTGTGTGTGTACTTGTGCCGGTTCATAATCCTGCATATTGCTATTCACTCTCTGGCTGCAGATGAATATATCAAAAAGACCTGTGTCACCAGTACTTAACTGTAGCACTTGGTTTATGGTAGGCATCAAACAAATATTTTCTAAATATTAAATAAATTAGAAATTATACTTTTTGGTCCCACTAAAACACAAATTAAGCAATATATACAAATCCCCGGTATTTACATTTCATATCCTATTAGTTTTTTATGTTCTCAACCAAAGCTTCCTATATTGTCTTATGTTGATTACTTCTTGAGATCAGCTTGGATTTCGGGTATTTGTTAGTCTCAGATATTTTTAAAGGCCTAATTTTGTTATTCAGGAATGCAATTGCCCCTTGTTCTTCAAATATTTTGATCTCATTTTCACTTTAAACATGAAATGCTTGTTCATTCTCCTTGAAAAAGAAATGTATTCATATACCCCTGATCTGGGTGTATTTTAGAATGTAACTTTTTCTATGAGAATTTGCAAATATACACACTGACCATTATAGATGAATGAGAGGCAATGGAAGACAAAATGAATGTATTTGTATCTCAGGGCTCTTGCTATAACCCCAAATACATTACTACCCATGGTTCCATTTTCAAGCTTCAGTGCAATTCTTCTCAGCAAGAGATTTTTTAAGTCTTTTTTTTTTTCTTTGAAAGCTTTTCTAATACAAGCTTTAAGATTGAGGTGTAGCCATGGCCTTCACTGTTTTTGTTTTTGTTTTTTTTTTCTTCTCAACCATGAGAATTCACACAAGAGATTAAGGAATGAACTGGAAAGAAGCCAACTTGCAGCCTTTCCATTCTTCTTGCTTTCCTGACTTTCTTTATATTTCCTTGACCTCCATTCAATTTTCAAGGTTCAATGGGGATATGAGAAAAGCAAATGGAGAGTTCCTGGATGAAAGTGAGTCAAATGACAACAGAACCAAGAAGGCAATATATTGTTCTGTGTCAAATTGCTTTTCAAGAAATTTGTGTTATAAGAATGCATGTTTTTTAAAAAAATATACTGAATTATATAATTTAACTCTCATTTCATTCCAGAAAATTCTGATATAAGCAAACTACTATCTAGCTCTTCTTGCTTTTCTGCTTCAGCCCATAAAATGAGAACTTCTGGACTCTCAGAATTCTCTCAGAAGTCCATTCTTCTCTCTTTCACATATTTCTCTCCATAGGAGAAGAGTGCTCTGACTAATTTGTGATATGACTAGCGCAGGTGGCAAACACAAGGCCCGCGGGCTGAATCCAGCCCTCCACCTTGTTTTATCCAGCCCGGCACCTTGTTTCTACTGGCGGCAGCGCGGAGCTCTTGCTTAATTGTTAAGGAGTCATTACATTTATGCACTCCTAAAATTACATTCGGCCCTTTGAAGGCAACTGCGAGGCTGATGTGGCCTCCGGTGAAAATGAGTTTGACACCCTTGCACTAGAACATGACATTTATTGGCCTGGGTTTTCTCCACTGTATTGAGTCTATGTGTTTACAGTTTTACGCAAAAGTGGTCTTGGATATTTGTACTTTTAACTTTTATCTGACTTACTCTTTGGACTCCATACTGAATAACTGAGAGGCAGTCATGGTTCTCCATGCCGCTGGCTCAGTTGGTGTCTGCACAGCATTCCCACGTCTCACCTCAGATATTCATAAGTTCTAGAATTTTTAGCCACTTTAAACCCCAGCAAAAGATTTTATTATCTCCATGTTTAGATGTGGAAAATATCCCAGAGAGGTTACTAACGTGTCCAAAGCTATGCAGTTAGTGAGTAGAAGAATGAAAGTGTAAGCCCAGGTGCACCTGGCTCCAAGCACACATTTTTTTTTTTATCTAACTGTCTCACAATACAAGCCCTGCACTTCCTGGGCCAGTACCATGCTTGAGAAGCACCAGAATGCACTTCTCTAGTTTTACAGGACAACCTGTTTTTATACCTGTACATGGAGATCAGAGAAAGAGCAGTGACCAGAATACTGGAGTTCTTTTTCTGCTTTCCTTTTATGCCTAACTCTGTAGAAATTGAGGATATTATTAATGTCTGGAAATCTTGTCATATAAATCTTCCAGAAATCTCAAAGAGTTCAGTGTTGTAAGGACCTTCCTGATACGTACTGATTATCCAATAGTTGTTCTATAAGGTCCACTGTTTAACTCACTACATAAATGAGAGAATGAAATTAATAGTTTACATTAAAATAATATATCTTACTTTAAAAAGTATAGAGGTAGGCAGTCTAGGGCATTTATAATTATTCCATAGCCTTGAGGACCCAAGATCATTCTGTTTTTCTTCTCTTCCGTTCTTCCCATTACTCAGTCATGTAAATTGGCTGCTGGAGCTCCAACCGTCGTGTCTATATTATAGGTGGCAGGAAAGACGTATGGATGGAGGGCAAAGGAGTTTTCCTCGACGCTCCACCAACAACTTCTGTTTATATCCCACTGACACCAAGCCACCATGGAAATGAGCTGGGCATTTTATAACCAAAACATAAAAACCAGAATTCTGTTTGTAAGGAAGAAGGGTAGAAATGTTATTGGTGGGCAAGTTGTGGTTTCTACCACATCTGCACACACACCAACACACTCACACAAACCAACACCCACAAGTCTGCTGTGTTGTTCAACTCCAGGTGCTATTTACATTGTATTCTATGAGCACAGAAATTTAAATATTAGCTACATTCACCTGGTTCAGGTACTTTTCCTGAAAGAGTTTATTTAAATTATACCTTTAGCCCTGGCCACATGGCTCAGTTGGTTGGAGTGTACTGTGGTAAACCAAAAAGTTGCAGGTTCCATCCTTGGTTGGAGTGTCTATGGGAGGCAACCAACTGATGCTTCTCTTTCTCTCTCTCTCTCCCCCAACCCTTCTCCTCTCTCTAAAATCAATGTAAATATGTCCTCAGGTGAGGGTTAAAAAAACATAAGAACATTTCTTAACCTTTTAAAATAAATAAATAAATAAATAAATAAATAAATAAATAAATAAATAAAACCTTTATGCATTCAACATCATAGTTAAGCATTACTGATCTTGTGCTGTGGAAGAATTTCACTAAAATGGTTAATTTAAATTTTAAAATATACACGTGAAATATGTATCAATATCATCAAGTAGGACTTCAGTATCACTAAGGAAATAGAAGAGACAGAATGTCTCACCATTAAAATTTTTCCCAGTTTCTCATAAGCAGCAAGTAAGGCTAAAATCTGTCCTCCCGTCTGTCTAAAGTTTTGTTATTTAATCATTTATATGTATCTAGTTATATATATATATATCACCTGTGTTACATATGCATTAGGAGAAATTGGTCACAACTTAAAGTCACAGTTATGTGATGGCCAACAGCCACCCTGACACATAGACGTTCCTCCAAAAAAGAATTATGCCCTCAGAGAGGCAAGAGCTTTCTTCTCTGGTTATGAGGTTTGAAAGGTAAAAGTCTGGTGATGCTTGTTGCCATGGGTGGTAAGGACAACCGGCCTAAAAGATGGAGAGAGAGAATGTCCTGAGGGTGTCCAAGCCCCTGGTATTCCTGTCATCCTCTGCCGTTTCTTCAGTGAGCCCATATTTCCTTAAGCTAATATAAGTTGGCTTTTTGTTACTTGGAACTAGAGACCTAAGTTAGTCTGGACTATAATTATGTTATAATACCATGACAACACATCCTCATATTTCTGCAGACAAAGCTCTCTCTTTCTAAAAGTCATGAACTGGATTTGGATTTGGTCTGGGGTTTAATGCCCCAAAACTCTCCAGTTTTCTGTGTGGTTGAGAACACCATGAGAAGTACATCATGCTGCGTGACTCTGAGAAAGAATGACCATGGGGAATGGGCCTTTTCAATCTCCAATGAGATGGAAAATATCAGAGATACAAGACTAGCATCAGATATGGCAAGAGCTTTCTGTCATGGAAAGGTGGTTATGAGACTCAGGCCAACTTGTAAGATCACAGGTGGGATCTATAAATGAGTGCTGGCATACACTGAAGGTATTTCTACTCTTTTGGGAGAAGACTTCAACTCAACACCTAGCAATGAGAAATATAAGCAAATTTGAAAATGCAGGCCCCACTTTGAACACTAATGAGTTTCTTGAGCCTTAACAGCAAGAACACATCCATGAATGTATAGGAAGCACTTTACCCAGATATTACAGCAAGGAAGTAATAGCTCATTTGGATCTTCTTCTAAAAACAGCAAATGCTAGCATCTTCCCTCACTGATGCTATTTTATTATTTTATGACTTATGTTTCATCCCTTTATATTGTCCTCCTTACCTCACAGCCAGTTGCTAATGAGTAATACAATGAGCAAAGGCAGACAACAGAAAAGACAAGCAGAGAAGAAAAATGGCATGGATAACCCAAAACGACATGGACTTTCCCTGAGTAATCAAGAGTTGCTGATTTGCAAAATGATTATGCATCCTAGACAGCCCCTTGTTTTTCAAAGGCGGCAAACACTACAGTAATTACCGAATCAATAAGCATGATCCCCTGCATTGAATAGATTTCAATTTGCAGGTGCAGAAATGAGAAATAGTGTCGGTGAGGGAATTAACTTCATTAAGAGATCCTTGCACGTGTACTGAGTTTTATAGCTCACAGTGAACTTCCACATTCATTATCTTGTATCTGTCTGCCAGCAATGCTGAAAGATAGTTAAAGAGATGCAGTCATCCACATCCCATGTGTGGGCAAATTTGACTCATAAAAGAGAGGTTCTGTGGGCAGTCCAAGTTCACATTCCTGAAAGTCTTAGAGGTGGGACTTCACATCAGCACCTGCGTTCCTAATTTACAGTCTTTTTAAATTAAATTGCCTGGGCTCAGGATCAGAAGTGTCTGGCTCTTTGGGCCACTCCATTTTTTTTAGTAAGTTTTTTCCCCTTGCTTATTCAATTAACATGACTTTCATGGAAAATTTATAACAAAATTAAATACATGCAAATCAGTCAAAACCAACAGCCTGGAGATTGAGTGTTGAAAATATTCTAGCATGCATTTTTTCTAACATTTTTATTGCATAACTAATAATTCATTGTTAACACAGTAAATTTCCTAGGTACTTCTCTATGTACTTTATACATATTAATTTATTTAATTCTCACAATAACACTTTGAAGAAGGTGCTGTTATTATACTTATTTTATGAAGAAAGAAATTGAGGCACAGTTATGCCTAATATTACATAGCTACTGTATGTGACACTTGACCTAATGTTCTTAATTCCAATAATACAGAAATACTTCCAACTACAAACACATGTACACACTCACACAAAAATATATACATATTTAAATTTAGGATCATGTCCTACAATTCTTTGGAGATTTCTTTTTTATCTATATTTTCTCATGTTTTCACATTATTAATCTATTAGTATATATAATTTAGATTTACTATAATTTTCTTGATGTTCTTTTATTAATAAATATTTAATTTGTTTTTATTTTTAACTTATAAATAAATGAAGTGAAAACTTTTAAATATAGCTCATTTTATCCAGCTCTGGCTATTTTTTTAAGATAAATTTTTAGTTCTTGATTAAATAAAGTTTGATGTATACCTCTCAGTAAAATTTCTTTGCATACTTACATTGTTGAGATCAAATTGTACTTAGACTATTTTATTTGGCTTTTTAACTTATTGGTGTATTATATTCATTTTCCAATGTCATTTAAAATATCTATAAGCGTTTATATCACAATAGCTAAATAGATACAAAAGACAATAAAGGCACAATGAGATATTTGAAGATGATGTCTATGATGATGATCTGCTTCCAGTTTCGCTCCCTCAACTTCATCCTCCACACCACTGCTGGAGTTCTCTCTCTTATATGCAAAACAATCTTGCTACGTTTACAACTACCTGTGGCTCCCATTTCTGACAGGTTTTTATCCAAGTTCCTCTGCAGAGGACACTCTGCCCTGTAGGGCCCAGCTGCACTCACACTTGGAGGCCTTCTAGTTACCGAAGAAAAATGTAAGCTTCCTCATTGTGCTGTTTCCCAGACTTCAGTTTTTGATAGTTTTCTTCCCTGGAATGTCTTCTTTTTCCTCTTCCCCAGATTAAGCTCTATTAATTCTTTAAGATGCTACTTAGAAGTATTCCCTCCAGGAAAGATTTCTTCTTTGTCTCTACCACACATTGAGCTGCATGCATACGTGAGCCCCATCCATGTTGTGACATGGATCCCTGGGACAAGAAAGAAGCTTGAGAACCCCTCTCCTGTTTGGAATTAATCCCTTCAGGGACAAGGCCTGCCAGATATTACACTTGGGTAATGTCCAGCACCCTTTATGGGATCTAATTCCACCCTTGAGTGATCTTGTGGAGTCCTGTAGGAATCTTGGATGAGAATTTCTCTGGATCATGAGAGATCCCTGGGGAAGGGCGGCTTGTGACTGTCCCTCTTTGCCTCCCAGTCAGTCTTTATCTTTGAAGACTTTTCAGAAAATTTTCTTCCCCTGCTGCTGTGATTGTCAATAATTCTCTCTAGCTTCTGGTTTAGATTAATGAGAAAAAACAAATTCCTTTTAGGCTAATGCTGCTTTTCTTAGTCTTCTATACCTTAGTATGTACGAAAGTTCTAAAAGAAGGGCTCAGAAAAGGATGGAAAAATAACAACATTCTGAATTTTGCTGAAGGCCATCCCACCCCCAGAGTGGCAGTCACCAACCTCCAAAGAGTGCACCTAAGTAGGACCTGGGTCTGGAAACCCACCAGGATTTTTAATAGGCTACAAGGGTGATCCTGACATTTTTGCCTTCACTGTCAGCCAGAGTAGCTAGACAATACCCACTGGGGCATGACTTGGCTATCTAATCCCTGTTCATGAGGTCTCACTGCCTCCTCATTCAGAGCTCATGTAAGGGTTATCTCTGCACCTCATACAAATGCAGTTTGAACAATTCATTATTGCCTGGAGGATTTGTTGTTTGTGGAGGACACAGCAGCTAAGATCACAAGGAACATATCTAGCCATCTACCCGTCTATGACTCCTTATAGATATTTTAAGGTCACTTATTTAAGCAGTATCTGCATCTCTATGAATGGAACAGAGTCTTGTCTGTTGCTATTTTTTACCTCAATGTCTTGTTCAAAATCAAAGTAACCTTGTTACAGATATTACTTCCTGTCCCTCTTATGCAGACCTTTATTTCAAATCTCTTCAAGAGGCAGTTTCCTGAAACCAGCATCCACAATAGTTTAGCACTCAGAGCTTAAACTGTTTCATTAACAGAGGGTTCCCGGGACCAGACGCAGGCTGGGAATCAAGCTGAATCAAGAGTAAAGCTGAGTTGATACTCAGCTTCCTTATATAGACTGTTAGGAACTGACTCATTTCACCTCTAAGTTCAATTTCTTCTGCACTAAGTAAAATGGTAGTGCTTCCTCCTTCACCAGATGCTGATGGAGAGCAGGTAACAAATGTCCCCAAGGCAGTGGAGCTGCCCAGGATATGTTCTCTAGCATCACCGCTTTTTTGTAAAGGGGCTCAGTGAGGCTCAGGTAAAAATTGTCTTTCATTTATTTATCTTTTTGCTTTCCAAATAATCCATGGCTAAAATTAGCAATGCTTAGTTTGGTAAAAAATATTGTTATAGAAGGCAGCCATGGAAATGGTGCTTGAGCAGCTTCCCCTTCAGGGAGATGCCTTTTGCAGAATATGCTTCCTCGCTGATTAAATAAAACAACTCACTGCTTTTGAAGCTAGAGTTTGATATTAGTTAAGAATGTAGGCAAATCTTTCAAAGAACCATCCTCCTCAAATTTTCTGTCTTTCCACTGAGGGAAGAAAAATGTATCTCAAATTAAGTGTCAGATTTTGCTCTTGGACTAGAGCATGGTAAAATTAATGTGTTGACCCACCAGCCCACATTTGTGGTGCCCTTTCAGTAGTTAAATAGAGGACAATGATATTAGTGTTAATTAGTGCCTTCTTCCATACTTCATTTTAGAGTTTACTGAAAAGCTTCCCCATGCACTGCCAGTGAAGTCTTACAATAAATTTAGAAGGTAGAGAGATTATGAAGAAGAAATTCCCAGTCACATGAGGAAACTGATGCTCAGTATTCTTCCCACTTGGCTACTAACTAGGGAGGATGGAACGGCAATTCACAGCTCTCACCTCTGATTCCATTGTTTTTTCACACTCCCTGGCCTGTGCCCTTATGCCTGAGGTACCAAACCCAAGTGGCCAGGGGTGGGAATCTTCACAGAAGTAGAACTGACTCTCCAGTGACCAGACTTGTATCCACTGAAGTTGCATTTGGTAAACTCTCAGCTTTGCATTTCTCAGCCTCACTGACAGAGTCTCCCTTACCTCAGAGAGCAGAGGCTTCTTGACAACTCCACGAAGGAGCCTGTATTTGAATATCACATTCTGATATGTCTGTGCTTCCTCCAAAGCACCCTTCCTCTGGGTTCTTATTCTCCTCCAAATTCCACCATCCTAATTCATCTGTTCTCATTTGTTTCCTTTTGGCCTCTGCTCTACCGACAAAGATGTCTAAGAGGTTTATTCACCTAGATGTGTTTATAGAGACTACTGAATTAATTGATCCCAAGACAGGGGCTTTTGCTTTTGAATAGACTCTGATTTCATTGGTTCTAGTAAATGTCTCCTTCATACAAGTTTGGCCAACTTGACCAAGGTTAAGGGTCAGACCCTAGTGTCTTCCACTAGGACTGCAATAGGGATTGAAAGATGATGAGTTTGGAGAGAATGAGTATAATAAACTCTTCCTATGGAAAAGTTTTTCTATTTTACTGTTTGGTAAAACATCTTTAGAAAATTGCAGTTTACATTATTCAAAGGAGTTAATATTGTTTTAACCTTACTGTAACTATAATTTACCATGTAGGGTTCTGCCCCCTCTCCATTCTACTGCCCTCTCCCATCCTAAATGCTTCAGTAGCTTCCATGAAGCTGTGGGGCCAGAGTGGGTTTTCTGGTCATTGCAGCTACTGTAGTCTCACGCAATCAGTTTTTCCCTTGCTCTGTGGTGACTGACCAGAGCCTCATTATTGAATCCATGAGCCCACAAGCCACGTTATGAGTCTGGGAAAGAAAGAACTCATCACAGTGTGGTTTCCTTGGTCCAGGAAGTACCCAAACCAGTCACACTGAGTTTTGTTTCCACTTTATGTAACAGACCAATTTTTCATGCGGATTATTTTGATGAGTTTTCAAATTTGGTGTCATTATCAAGTGCTCATGTGGAAATTCTCTGCCCTCCACAGTGAAGGAGGACAGTTTGCGTAGTGAAGGTATAGTGATTTGTTTAAAGCTGCAAGAGATAGCTCAGGACAACAATAATGAATGCATAACCCTCCCTGTCAAATTTCCTGTGTAGAGTGGGTCAGAGAAAACAACCACATTTGACTTGTATTTGTGCCAGAAATTGTTTATTCTAGGAATATGAGCTTAATGGCTACTTTCTCCAGAAAATCTTCCATGTATCTCTTTCACCCTTCACTCTGCTCTCCTCTGGGTTCCCATGGTGTTCTATCTGATCTCCAGGGGCTTACACAACTGTGTTCCATTTGCCTTTAATCTTAGCTTCCTCCTGAGAGAAATAATTGTTTATTTCTGCAATCCCAATTTCTACTGTTATATGTATTGACTGAGTTTAGACCAAAGGCTTGCATAAAAATACAGATGACAAATCAATCTCACCTTATATATTAATTCTCATCAGCTGAAAGTGGCTAACTAGAAATAGTGCAGTGGCTAATGACTACTGCCTGACACTGGCATGGAAGAGGTCCTGATGTTTCTGGTTTAGTGTTAGATGCTTGTCTAAAAATAATTAAATAACACATGGCACATCAAGAACTTCTGCATGCTGTGACTTTTTCACATCTGCCCTAATTTAGCAAATGTTGTTTATAAGTCTTGTTGGATAGATATATATTCGAAGGCTACTCTGCCTAGGCATTAATCTTTTTTTATCCATTCCAAATAAAGAGGTGCTTGGGTGTCTATAACCAGAGTTATATTGCCTAGTATGAGAACACATACCCATGCAATACACTTTTTGAAAATTCTTGCCATTTCAGTTGAAGTATTATAAAATGGGATAAAATATGAATAAAATATTGTGAAATGTTTCACATTTCAGGTTTAATGAATCCCCTACCCTAAGAAAAAATTACAAATGCTATGAAGCTTTTATTTCCAATAATGTGATAGCTTCAGTTTCTACATATGGAAGTACATTGGGTTCTTGTAGTACCTTATATTTACTATCACGATAATAACATTAAATATTAATCTATTGATATAAGTATTAATATATAATTATATATAACATGTATATTGCTGTGTGCATGTATAAACACAAAAATATTGCTACTATTACTAAATAAATGAGTATATGTATTTGATTATATATCACTACATATATGCCAAAAACTGTTATCTTATAAATATCTGATACTTCTTTCAACTTCAGTGTATACATACTTGACTTACATATCTAATCTAGAAAAAGAGTATATTCTCATTTAAAAAACGAATCATTACCAAGGACCCTAATAAGGACTAAATTACAATCTTATCCTTTGAAAAAGTTGATGTTTTAGATATAAAATGACAAAGGATATTAAAGTTCTGAGGTAAAATAGTCTTGTTCTAATGGTAAGCAAATGAAAAGCTAAATTTACTGGTTTTGATATATCAATGCTCACTTCCTTCTGAACCTCTAAAAAACATTCATGATGGGTCAAATTTAATATTCATCCATTTTATTGGTTGTGACACAGATAGCTAGTCATCCTCAATATTTATTCTCTCTTTCTTCTGGTAATAGAACCCACAATTTACTATCTGCAAGCTAGGGAATTGGGAAAGCCAGTAGAATAATTCAGTCTGAGTCCAAAGAACTGAGAACCAAGGGAGCTATTGGTGTAACTCTCAGTCTGAGGATGAACTGAAAACCAGGAGTTCCTATGTCTGAGAGCAGGAGAACCTAGGTATCTCAGCTCAGAAAAGATAGATTTCACCCTTCCTTCACCATTTTGTTTAGTTTAGGGCCAAAATGGGATAGATGATGTCTACCCACATTGGTAAGGGGAGATCTCTTCACTTCTACTGAATCAAATGCTAGTTTGTTTCAGAAACACCTTCACTGACATACTCAGAAATAATATTTACCAGCTATGTGGGCATCTCTTAGCCCAGTCAAGTTGACACATACAATAAGCATCATGAGTCCATCCCTTGTCACCTCAACACCTACACACATCTCCAATGGGTATTAAGTATTAAACCACACTTAATCTCCAAATAAAGTTTGATTTTGCTGTAGTCGAGTTATCCATCCATTTAGCAACAGTGTATGGAGAACCTCACACATGTCAAGTGCTGTCTTTAGTGCTGGAATACACGGTGAATGAGAACATGGCATAGCCCCCATCTTCAGGGAACTTACTGCATCTAGTACTAAGACAACTAGATAGTCCATTATCATTTAGTTTGATACTTTCTCTGATACAAAACATAACATGGACTTGCATGAATAGAAGCACACAGGAGAAAGAGAAGGTATGGTCATTGGCAATATTTAACGTTGAGGTAGCACCAGAAGCTAGGCTATGAAAGACCCTATAGTCCCATTTAGTGCTCTGAAATTTATTCAGAGAGCAATAGAGATTCACTCAAGTGTCTGAGCTAGGTGTATAATGTGAGATTTCTATTGTGTACACAACATTCTGGAAACACTGTGGGTAAGGATTGGGTAAAGGAAGACTAGAGGATGGGGAGCCCAGCTGGGAGGCCAGAGGCATCTGATTGGTAGATACTTCCTAGTTTATGCTCTTCTCAATGGGAGAATCTGAAGACACCACCCCTTACTGAAAGGATTCGTGATATTATCTGATCAAGAACATGTGGAGTTGAAAGGTGATGTAAAACATTTCTTGACTTTTATTTGAATACATAGTTCATTTCTACCTCTACTGGAGACAGGAGTTCTTTTACTTTCTAGTCCCCTTCTCCCATGTTCCCATGGCAGATCATGTGTGGGAATACAAGTGGCTATACCCAGGGCAGTAGGAGTGGATAGCCAGGGAACTTCGAAGAGACAATGCAGGAGTCAAGTCATGAGGAGACGCTGAAAGCAGAATCTGTAGTTTCAGGCATAAGGCCAAGAAAGGGTCAGGTGCAAAGGGAAAAAAGGGGTCATTTTGTTGAGGCCAGTCTCTACTCAAGTAGTAGAGAGTGATTCCTGCAATGCAGGTAGGGTGTAGGATATGCTCCTAGACAGCATCTAGGTGGTGTCACCAGCTGAGTCATGCGGGCCACACAGTCCAGCCAGGTGTAAGGCTTCAGTTATTGGTGAAAAATGAGGAGTGTAACAAAGAAAAGGTGTGAGTAGGTGGACCCACCTGAGCTCTGTAGTGAACTGAGGGAGTATCCCCCCTGCAGGGTCAGAACTTTTCTCATATTTTTGTTTTAAATCCACTGCAGTGCACAGAGACTCAGGCTGTCAAGGAACTAGACACCTCCTGTTCAACACAGAGGTGTTCCCTCCCCACAGACCCCTCTCGCCAGCACTGTTTTCTGACCTCTTATCACCTTCATATGCACCTCTGCCCCAGTTCTGTCCACACCTGACACACACACTCATTCAGCTGTTTCTTCCTCTCATTTGTTTGATTTCTACCAGACCTGTGAGGATTCTCCTGATTTCTCTAGCTGTCAGCTTCACTGACATTAGAATGAGTTAAGAGAGAGCATGAGAAAAAGAAGCTTTGGGATAACATGAACATGAAGGGAATTAGGTAACCTAGGTAGGATTATGAATTTCACATACCTTGGACAGGAAGACAGTCATGTATCAACACCTGTAGGATTTGAAGCTACAAGGGAAATATTTGAAAGCTGTTATGCCCAGGTATTTGAGCACTGTGAGCATCTAATGAAAGGGTTTATTTTGTTGATTAGGTTCTACTTACATACTCATCAATGATACACCTTAAAAGGGATTAATATTCAAAATTTATAAACAACTCAAAAACTCAACAACAACAGCAACAAAATCCTTGGGAAAGTGTCTGTCAGGCCCTCTGCCCATTTTTTCATTGGATTGTTTGTCTTCCTGGAGTGGAGTCCTGTAAGTTCTTTATACATTTTGGAGATCAAACCTTTACCCAAGGTATCATTGGCAAATATGTTTTCCCCTACAGTTAGTTTTCTTTCCATTTTAATGCTATTTTCTGTAGCCAGGCAAAAGCTTTTTATTTTGATGAGATCCCATTTGTTTATTCTTTACTTTATGTCCCTTGCTCTAGGGGACATATTGTTGAAAATATTGCTGCATGGAAAACCTGAGATTTTCCTGTCTATGTTCTCCTCTAGGACTTTTATGATGTCACAACTTATATTTAAATCTTTTATCCATCTTTTTTTGTCTTTTTTTATTATTTTATTGTTCAATTACAGATATTTGCATCCTCTCCCCTCCCCTACCCCCTACCCCCAGCCCTACCTCCCCCCCAGCCTCCCCCTTCCCCCTTAGTTCCTTCCATGTGTCCTCTACAGTGATTCCTGAAAATGCTTCTCCCCATTGTCATCTCCCCCCTCCCCCTTGGCTATTGATAGACTGTTCTTAATTTCAATGTCTCTGTTTATGTTTTGCTTACTTTCTGTTTTTGTTAATTATGATCCAGTTAAAGGTGAGATCATATGGTATTTGTCCCTCACTTCCTGGCTTACTTCACTTAGCATAATGCTCTCCAGTTCCATCCATGCTGTTGCAAAGGGTATAAGCTCCTTCTTCCTCTCTGCTGCATAGAATTCCATTGTGTAAATGTACCATAGTTTCTTGATCCATTCATTTGTAGATGGGCACTTAGGTTGTTTCCAGCACTTGGCTATTGTGAATTGTGCTGCTATGAACATAG
>PVJI01023653.1:0-23178 GCA_004026765.1 Micronycteris hirsuta
AGTCCACTCCCCGGGGGATTCTGATTCAGCATTTTTGCAGTAGAGCCTTGGGATTTGTGTCTATGGCAATTACCCCTAGGTGATTCTCACCTGTGAGTTAGGAAAAGCCTGCTACCCATACCGCCCTCCCATAAAGCATGTATTTGTGGGTCCCTTCCAATGGGATTAGATGTCTCAAAAGATCCAAGTTTTCACTCTCTGCCTTCAGGGCAAGAGTGTTGCTTTTGAAAAGACCTGACAAAAATTTTTAAAACTTGTCTTGAAAAATAAATGTGCTTTGCTATTCAGATGTTTTCCTTCCCTACGTTGTTTTTCTTCTTAGAGAAAAACACTGGATTGGGATGAAGGGATTTCCAAAGTTACATAATAACATTTGAGGGTGGGCAACATTTTTCACATGACTCTCAGTAATAAAAAACAGCGAGTGGTTGAGAAAATAGTCACAGAATCAGAACAACCGCTGTGTGCCTTCCAGAGAGTAATTAACTCGGCTGGAGGGTCAGATTTCCACACTCCAACATCCCAATACTCTCTAGTTGTTCGCAAAATGCAGGGTGCGTAAGAATCGCTTGGTGTGGGGGAGGCTAAAGATTCTGATTTAGTAGGTTCGTGGTAGGGCTCAAAATCAGCATTTTGAAAGAGCACCTGGAGTTCTCCTAATGCCCACATCCACAATTCAAAAACCGTGGCAATATATCAAGACCACCTTGAGTTATTTTTGGAAGTAGAGGATGATGGATGGATGGATGAATAATAGATGAATGGGCAACAGAATGTCAACCAAAACAAACAGGCCGTAACATTTAGTGGAAACATTGCTGTATTACCATTACTCATTAGTAATCCCACTGATTAATATAAACAACTTAATTGTTTATTCAGGAATAATGTTGAATATCTAAGAGCTATGACTGCATATATCTGAATTTTTTTAAAGTGCGATCCACCCTTAGACAATGGTGTCTCTAACATCTCTAACTGATGCAACAATACTGCAAGAAACTATCGTGAAATTTACTATCAACGTGTGAGAGGCGTAAGAGTAGCCTTGGGATATAACGAAATAGAAGTAGATAATACGATTGGAACAAAACAAGAATATTTAACAATTTAACAATGCCCCCTGCTTTGTGTCACTACACACTGTATAGTGACAGGTGTCACCATCATAGTACCACACTGAGTATTTTCACTGCCCTAAAAAATCCTCTGTGCTCTGCCTCTCCATCCCTCTCTCCCTCCTCCCCTCCCTCCAGCCCCTAGCAACAAGTGATTATTTTACTTTCTCCACAGTTTTGCCTTTTCCAAAATGCCATCTAGTTGGAATCACACACTATACAGCCTTTTCAGATTGGCTTCTTTCCTTAGCAATATGCCTTTAACTTTCTTCTATGTCTTTTTGTGGCTTAATAGCTCATTTCTTTTTAACATTGGATAATATTCTGTTGTTTGAATATAGCACAATTTATTAATCCATTCACCTACTAAAGGGCATCTTGGTTTGGGGAATTATGAATGAAGCTGTTAAAAACAGCTGTGTGCAGGTTTTGGTACAGACAAAAGTTTCCAGTGTTTTCAGGTAGATACCAAGGAGCATGATTGCTGGATCCCATGGTAAAAGTATGTTTAGTCTTTTAGTCTTTTTTTTTTTTTGTAATGTTTGAAGTTTTTATTAGTAAGTATGCTTGAATTAACAATAAGTCAACAATCTTTTCTGAACCAGATTTGTCTCCTCTGTCATTGCCCATTATCAATTTTCACTCCTGGGACCCTCTGAATAAATATTTGTCTTGATAAATTTTTAATATTTTGAATGTGTGTTAGTGGCTTCATGTTTTATCTTTTTTTCATCTATCATATAGTGTGATGCGGACCCTGGCTTGTGGGGTCCACGGCGTTGTGGCCGAGACAAGACAAATTCACAGGAACTACCGAGTCCTGTGGAGGGGAAGGGACGGCACGGTCACTCTCTCAAGGGGAGAGCACCCCACCCCTGCCTTGACAGGCTTTTATTGCTTTTCTGGGCACATTACATTGAAGATGGTCCTCATCTACTATGCACAGGTTCGCTTTAGGTGGTTACCTTTTACAGAAAACAAGGAGAGGATGTTGGTAATTACATCAAAAAAGAAGGATATTTGTAAAGGAAAAAGTCATTGAACTGGTTACACTCATCCCTGGAAGGTTTAGCATAGATTTTAGGAAGTTACTTTAAAGATATGCAATAAGTGTTCGCTGCCTCAATTCAGAGTGAGGGAGTTTTAGCAAAAAGCAAGCCTTAAAGTGGCCTAGGCACAGTGCAGGCCTGATTTCCCACGGGGGGAACCTATCCGTGGGCATGGGTCCTGTGTTCCAGACCTCGCTTTCCACTGGTCTTTCCAAGGGGGAGCCGGGCCCAAGCCATGCAGAACGGTGTCCTATACGTTGTCTTGTAAGAAACCACCACACTGCCTTCCAACGCGGCTGTCAGTGGCATTCAGTGCATTCACATTATGGTGCAGCCATCGCCCTCATCCATCTGCAGAACTTTTTCACCATCGGAAACTGAAATTTGTACCCATCAAACAGCAACTCCTCATTCCATGCCCCCTCCAGCCCCTTTTTAAGGCTGAATAATATTCCATTGTGTGGAAATACTATACTTTGTTTAGCCGTTCACCCATCGATAGCCTCTTGGGTTGTTTCCACCTTTTGACTATGGTGAATAATGCTGTTTTGAATGTTGGTATACAGGTATCTGTTTGAGTGCCTGTGTCAATTCTTTGGAAAATATATCTAGAACTGAAAGTGCTAGATCACGTCGTAGCTCTGTGTTTGAGTTTCTGAGGAACTGCCAAACTATTTTCCACAGCAACTGTACCATTTTCATCTCCTCCAGCAATGCACAAAGGTTCCTGTCTCTCCACATCCTCATCCATACTTGCTATTTTCTGTGGGGTTTTTTTTGAGGAACAGTCACCCAAAGGAGTGTGAAGTGATGTCTCATTGTGGTTTTGATTTGTGTTTCCCTAATGATGAGTAATGTTGAGCATCTTTTCATGTGCTTACTGGCCATCTGTATATCCCTGGATAAATATCCGTTCAGGTCCTTTGCCCATGTTTTAATTGGGTTGTTTGAGGGGTTTTTGTTATTGAGTTGTAAGAGTTCTTCATATATTATGCATATTAACCCCTCATCAGATACATACTCGTATAATTTGCAAATATTTTCTCCCTTTCTGTGGGTTGCCTTCTTGCTCTGATAGTGTCCTTCCATGCACAAAAGACTTCAATTTTGATGAAGTCCTTTTGTTTGTTTTTTCTTTTGTTGCCTGTGTTTTTGATGTCATTTCCAAGAAATCATTGTCAAATCTAATGTGATGAAGATTTTCCCCTATGTTTTCTTCTAATAGTTTTATAGTTTCAGCTCTTACATTTAGGCCTTTGAAAACCATTTTGAGTTAATTTTTGTGTACAGTATAAGACATGGGTCTGATTTCTTTCTTTTGCCTGTGGATATCCAATTTTGTCAGCACCGTTTGTTAAAAAGACTGTCTTTAGCTTATTGAATGGTCTTACACACTTATCAAAAATTATTTTACCGTATGTGATAGGGTTTATTTCTGGATTTTCTTCTATTCAACTGGTCTATATGTCATTCTTTATGCCAGTACCACACTTTATTGATTACTATAACTTCTTAGTAAGTTTTGAAGTCAGGAAGTGTGAGACCTCCAACCTTGTTCTTCATTTTCAAGATTATTTTTGCTATTTAGGAACCCTTAAGATTCTATATGAATTTTAGGATAGATTTTTCTATTTCTGAAAAAAAAAAAAAGGTCACTGGAATTTTGATAAGGATTGCATTGACCCAGTCAATCACTTTGGGTAGTATAGACATTTTAACAATATTAATTATATTTAGACAATATTTGACAATATTAAGACCTAATCTGTGAACACAGGGTGTCTTTCCACTTATTGGTGTCTTCTTAATTTCTTTCAGAATGTTCTGTAGTCCTTGTGTACTGGGTTTTATATGCATAAAATTTCTCAGGAAGGATAAACAAGAAGCCAACAATAATTGTCAGCAGGCTGGAGGAGAGGATGGGAGCAATGTAAATAGTGATCTTTACATACTTACTGCATGTTTTTACATTTTTCCTGCCTCGTACCTTGTGAACCAGGACTCTAACCTGGGCGAGGTGAATGTGGTACACGGGGCAAAAATTTAAAGAGTTTCTCTCTCGCAGGCGTCCAATCCGCACTTCAAACCTGAGAGTGAGCACCTCCTTAACCTTGCGCTCCAGCCCCACCCCAACCCCAGCCGCTCAGAACGGTTCCTAATAAATGACTCCTGAGCAATCCTCATCTCGGGCTGTGCCTCTAGGGAACTTGACCAGAGACACCGTCTAGTCTCTGCTAAGATGTCAAATCCTCACAGAGACTTCTCTTAACTCCCCCTTTCTAAAGTAAGGGACCCCTAACACCTTCTGTTCCCTATCACAAAATGCTGTTTATTTCCTTCATGCAACTTTCCTCAATTTCTAACTACTTGTTCATTGGCTTACTGTTTCTCTAACCACAGGGTCGCACCCTCCATGAGGACTGGGACCACTTCCTAGCCCCGTGTCTGGTATGTAGTAAGCACTTAAAATACACTCCTACGCTAATGGTGACATTTTGGTCAATGATGGACTGCATATACAAGAGTGGGCAAAAGTACATTTACAGTTGTATGCAAAACAGTTTATTCTTGTAATATTATTTATTTATTAATTATGATATTATTTGTCTTATTATTTCATATTCTTACTAATGATTTATCTTTTAGGTAGCGATGGCTTTAATTTAACCTACTTTTGCCCACTCCTGTATGACCGTGGTCCCATAAGATTATACCGGAGCTGAAAAGTATCTATTGCCTAGTGACATGTAGACACCCTAATGTCATAGGATGTTACCAGCTCATGTGTTCATGGTGATGCTGGTGCAGACAAACCTCCTGTCGTATAAAAGTACAGCACATGCAATTATATACAGTACATAAGACTTGATAATAGTAAGCAACAACCATGTTACTGATCGATATATTTAATATACTGTTTATCATTCTTTTAGAGTGTACTCTTTCTACTTATAAAAAAAGTTTGCTGTAAAACAGCATGCTGTGTTCCATGGGCAGCAGCCTCATAGATCTTGTATCTTGATTTGCATCACTTCCTCTTGTGCTCGATTTAAATCTCAGGCTGTTTTGTGCAGTAACATGCTGTACAGGTTTGCAGCCCACGAGCATGGGTTACACCATGTAGCCGAGGAGCATAATAAGCTACACCGTCTACATTTGTTACAGGCTCTCCACGATGCTCTCACAATGAAATCGCCTAACGACACATCCCTCAGAACATATCCCCGTAGTTAAATGGCATGGAACTGAAAACTGAAATCTGAAGACATATGTGCATGAATTAGTGGATTTATTCTCTGAATGTCAAAATAAAGTTCAAGAAGAACGGATTTCTCATCGATAACATTCAAATTCTAAATGCAAGTATCATAATAGCTTTATAAATAAGAGGATATATTTTTATTTTTTAGGAGGATGTAGTTTTAAATATCTTTTTAAAGGTACAGTTGGACACAGTACAGGAAGGAAAATATTATTCCTGATGCTCATTCCTTTTTGTCCAATCCATATATCCCATCTGGCTCTGATTTAATCAGATCTCTGCTGCTGCTTTTTATTTTCATTTTTTTCTTTCCCTTCACTATTTTTTTTAAAAAAATATCCTACATGTTTCCATTATGTCATGTATTTTGTAACCATAGTTTAAATATCTGATTTCTTAAAAAATCTCTGGGCCAAAAAATCTGTGTTGCCTTAGATAAGCCTCGGATTTGTGAACCAATGCTGTCATCAATGCACCTAGGGACCCCTTCTCTCTGCCTTACCCCTCATACAAAGAGAACTTTCTACAGGTTTCCAGGACACAAAGACTCCATTTTCCAAAATTTTATGCAAATACTAAAGAAGCCTTTTCCCCCTCAAGGGCCTATGAATGTTTGTAAACACTGGAGATTCCCATAATATTCCTTTGTAAGGAGCAAGAGCCAGGATTTGGGAGAGGAATGAGGTACTGAGAGCCCAGGCCCGGGACACAATTGCATTCAGAGGAACAGTCAGAGGGTGTGGCTCTGAGCAAAGCAGCTTCTCCCAGCCTGCAAAAGGCTTTGCTGGGGCCCGGGCGCCCGAGGGGCCCGTGCGTGTAGATGTGTTCTTCCCACGGTGCGGCCTTTGCTCAGGCTGTCAAGGGCACGTTCTAGAAGAGGAGTCGATAAGCTTCTTTTGTAAAGGGCCAGTAGAAAGTGGAGTCAATATTTTAAATATGTATAAGTAAAAAAGTCATAATATTTCAGGCTTTGTGAGCCACATACAGTCTCTGTCGTATTTTCTTTGTTTTTCAGTCCTTTATAAATGTAAAAATGATTCCTAGCTTAAGGACTATATGAAACAGACCACAGGCTGATTTTGACCCACTAACCCGAGTTTGCCAACCCCTGATCTAGAGGGCGGGAGGGAGGGGAGGATATTAATCATACTTCTCATGGTTTCCTTTATGGTTTCCCATCTAAGCCTTACTATCTGCCCTCTCCCCAACAATACTACTTACCCATTCCTTGGTGTGGGCCAGTCCCAGTGTCAGACACTTTAAATTATTGCAGAATCTCATTGAACAAAGCTTTCGGGTTAGTACTATTAGTGTCCCCATTTTATAGATGGGAAAACTGAGGCTTGGGGAAGTTAACATTTTCAAGATCATACTGCTAGTAAATCACAGAGTCAGGAACTGAAAGTAAGTCTGTCTGATTCCCAATTTCTCATTTGCTCTTCCCACTAGAAGCCAACAACAGCAGCTCCCCCTTCTGTCTACCTACCGCCAAGCCGGCCTCACATTTTTTCCAGCATATAGTCCTAACCCATCGCTTTGATCATGACATTTGCCTTTCAGTGGCTATCATTTCCCCAGTACAGCAAAACCTCCTCCATTTAGTATTGATATGACCCCAACTTAACTTCGCAGCCCCATTCCCTGCCCCCCATGCTTCTCCAGTCCTTTGGTCTGGCTGAATCCGCCTGTCCGTTCTGCACAGACGGCATGGCAGTTTTCCACCACCACCTTCTCCTCGTGCCATCCCCTCTCCAAAATTATTCTCCTTTCCCGCCTCTCCTCTCCACTTACCCACCTTCTGCCCTCTGAATCTGCTACATCGAACACCCTCAGGGTGAAGAGATGTGTGTGTGCACACACTCGCATACACCCACATCTATATGCGCACAGGAAAATGACATAAAGAGACACTGCAAAGTGTGTGTAATAGTCACATGGTGTTCATTATACATATTAAGTACAAAAAGTATGAAAAAGATGTGGCTATTTTTAAAAAATAAATTTAAAGAAAAAGGTGGGACTTCCGGCAAGATGGCAGCGTAGGTGGACACACCGTACCTCCGCACACAACCAAACGAGGAAAAAAACAGCAATTTAATTAAACAAAAACAGCCAGATCTGACAGAAAATCAAACTGAAAGAAAGTCTGACAACCAAGGAGTTAAAGAAGACACTTACATCCAGTCTGGTAAGCGGGGCGGAGCTGGGTGGAGAGAGAGCACGCGGCCACTCCGCAGCAAGCTGGGTGGTGAGCGCACGGCAAGACCGCAGTTTGTGGAGTGGGACTGGCAACGCTGCAGCAAGCCGAGACGGGGGTGCCTCACCAAAACACGGCCAGCACCCAGCCCACCCGGAACCAGCGGGGCCGAGACTGGTGGACCCAGCAGGTCCTAATTCATGTGCAGACAAACCAAGAGAAAAAGCAGGGCGCAACCCATCAAAGCGGGGAAATAAAACCTCAAACCACCGATTGGAAACACCTGTGGGAGGTGAGACGGTGGGAGGAACTCCCAGCCTCACAGGAGAGTTCATTGGGGAGACCCAGGAGGGCTTGGAACTGTGCGGGTTGGTCCACCGACCCCAGAGCGACCCCAGAGCCAGCACAGAGGGGCTCAACTTGCTTGTGGGAAGCGGCGTGGGTGCTAAGAGCAGAGCAGGCGCCATTGTGCTCTCAGGTCCCGCCCCCACAGGTGCGTCACAACACAACGATGAGGGTTACCCCGCCCCCACAGACAGCATCACAACGACGTGAGTTGACCCACCCTGGTGAACACCTAGGGCTCCGCCCCTTAAAGTAACAGGCGCACGGGGGGAGGGGGGAATGGCCCAAATGAAAGAACAGATCAAAGCTCCAGAACTAACCGACCAAGAGATAGCCAACCCATCAGATGCACAGTTTAAAACACTGGTAATCAGGTTGGCCACAGAATTCGACGAAAAATTATAGAAATTACTTGAACAAATGAGGCAATTACTTGAATAAATGAGGAGAGATCTGCAGGGAACCAATAGGGATAAGAAGGAAACTGGGACTCAAATCAATGGAGTGGACCAGCAGAAAGAAAAAAACATCCAACCAGAAAAGAATGAAGAAACAAGAATTCAAAAATTGGAGGAGGGGCTCAGAAACCTCCAGGACATCTATAAACGGCCCAACATACGGATCATAGGGCTGCCAGAAGGAGAAGAGGAAGACCAAGAGATCGAAAACTTATTTGAACAAATAATGATGGAGAACTTCCCCAAGCTGGTGAAGGAAATAGACTTTCGGGAAGTCCAGGAAGCTCAGAGAGTCCCAAAGAAGTTGGACCCAAAGAGGAACACACCAAGACACATCATAATTACACTATCCAAGATTAAAGATAAGGAGAGAATCCTAGAAGCAGCAAGAAAAAAGGTAACAGTTACCTACAAAGGAATTCCCATAAGACTGTCAGCTGATTTCTCAAAAGAGACCTTGCAGGCAAGAAGGGGCTGGAGAGAAGTATTCCAAGGACCTACATCCAAGAATACTCTATCCAGCAAAGCTATCATTTAGAATGGAAGGGCAGATAAAGTGCTTCTCAGATAAGGTCAAGTTCAAGAAGTTCATCATCACCCAGCCTTTATTGTATGAAATGTTAAAGGGATTTATATAAGGTATGGAGGAATATCAACAGGGAGTGGTAGGGGGAGAAGGGGGTAAAGGGGCACAGAATAAGTAGCATAAATGGGAGGTAGAAAACAGGCAGGGGGAGGTTAAGAATAGTATAGGAAATGCAGAAGCAAAAGAACTTATGTGTATGACCTATGGACAAAACTAAAAGGTGGGGAAAGGGGGGGTAAGGGCTGGAGGGGAAGAAAGGGGGGGAAATGGGACAACTGTAATAGCATAATCAATAAAAAAAATAAAAAATAAACAAAAAAATTGTGTTAGACATAATAACTGGAAAAAAAAATAAAGAAAAAGGTGAACGAGAATGAAGCAGGAGCTGATGTTAATAAATGTTCTTTCCGACAGGAAATTAAGTCGACCTCCAGACCCAGAGGCAAGACACCGACGGCCTGGTAGCCATGGTCTCCAGCTAAGAACTGCCCTTCGTCAAGTCTTGAACTTGTTTACCATCCCTGATAAACTTAATCAAAATTACCAAGTGGGTAAATTTTGTCTTTAGGGAAATTCTCTCCAACCATTTCTGATGTTGTTTCATTCATTCAAAAACAAAAAAAATAAACAAAAAAAAAAAACATTATTGACTTCCTGCTATGATCCAGGCCAGGGGTGTCAAACTCATTTTCACTGGAGGCCACATCAGCCTCACGGTTGCCTTCAAAGGGCCAAAAGTAACTTTAGGACTGTGTAAATGTAACTACTCCCTAACAGTCAAGCAAGAGCTCGGAGCCGCTGCTGGATAGAAATAAGGTGGAGGGCCAGATGTGGCCCGTGGACCCTGTGTTTGCCACCTGCGATACAGGCAGTCTGTTAAGACTCAATAGAGGTAAGACCGACAGAGAGTTGATCCAGCAGAGAGATTGGGGTCACCACACAAAAGAGAAGCAACAGCAACCATCTGCTAAGCGCTCCGTGTGCCTTCCATACCGGAGATAGTAAAAACCAGTTTTCTGTTGGCCGTTGGTTGAATCCTTTCCTCTCTGTGTTCTCTTCACCATAGTATAAATGTCTCATAACAGTCTCAACTGGGCTACTTCTCCTGTGGATATTTGCATTTTAAAACTCATCAGCCAGAGGGGTAATCTAAAAGAACTGGAATTTCAGCGGAGTGGCAGACAGGTGAGGGAGATACCTGGGAAGACAATTCCCCTGGTATCTGCTCTGAAAGACTGAGCTCAGTTCTACTGAGAGGGGCTGGTTTTTAAATTAAAAGTCTCATTTGTGCTGCATTGGCTGTTGTTGCTAAAGGCTGGCTTCTGTCCAGAAACGCCAAGCCCCTCTCTGGTTCGGACTCTCTCAAACTCTCTACTGTGAGTTGAACCAAGGTGCCGAAGAGGGGTTCTGCAAGTCCTTGGTTACTGACAGGAAAATACAAACACTGCAAAACCAAACGCACTGCCAACATTTCAGAGCTGCGCAGGTTGTGCCTGGAACTGTCAAGTGTCAAAAATAATTACCAGGCAGAATGTTGCTCACCCGTCTAGCAGGCATGAGCAAAACTAATCCTTCCTGCCTTCATCTGTCCGGACAAAGGTGGGTGGGAAAGCTGCCCGGCCCAGCGCCTGAGCCCTCATGGATTTGGAGAGGTGGAGAGACCTCGACCTCATTCTGGAAGATTCTCTTTAGCTGTCAGGGGTAATTCTGTATACCCACTGGTCCATGGCTGTTTTTGTTTGTGTTTGTTTTTATACACACAAAAATTTGGGGGCATAAATGCACAGATTGATTGTATCACAACTGCCAGGTTTTTTAACCTTTTCATTGCAAAGTAAAATATAATGTAGATGCAAAAATCTATATAAAACAAATGTAAATTTTAATAAATTATTATAAGAAGTAGATCTTTGTAGCCACCTTAGAAATTCCTGTCACACGCTCCATCCCAGCCACTACCTATCTCCTCCCAAAAGTAACCACTGTGGGGACTTACATAATAATCTCTTCTGTGTGTGTGTGTGTGTGTGTGTGTGTGTGTGTGTGTTTATAGTCTTGTCACACAAGTGTGAAATCCTAGACACTCTACCTTGGTCTTGCCCATTAAAAAAAAATGTTGTCTTCATTTCTTCCCATCATAAGTTTGTTCTCCATCCTCTTCCTTCCTTTAGAGATTATCTATCAAAGAGCACAGCATGCAGTGTTTAAAAGTTTTAGGAGGGTTTCTTCCCAGTATATTTTATGCCTATCACCCCTCATGCTTTTCTTCCCCTCTCTCACCCATACGCCACAACTTCCCTCCACTGCTCCGCACCAGGTAACCCATGCCGACAACCAACCGTGTACCCTCCAGTGGTTTCCTCCAAGACCCTGTACAAAACAAGGAAGAAGGAAGGATGGCGTCATTGAGCTGGACACCCCTGTGGGCCCCTGGCTCAACCGTCAGCGGACCTGCACAGACAGCGCCTCAGAGCTGCCCCATTGAAGAAAAAGGAGCTGTTGCATTTGTCCCCAGCTCTTACCCCCCTTGTCTAGGGGCTGCCTGCCGGGGCGGAGCACTCCTCCAGGCAGGCCAGGTGCTCTCCTGGACTCTGGAGGAAGCCCCAAAGCCGAGGGACACTGTGACATGCGCACTGAGGGGGTGCTGCCAGCATGCATCCACCACAGAGGCACGGAAAGCACGAGAAGGCCACAGGGAAGTGACGCAAGGCACAGAGAGTGCCTGCCGCCGCCCCTCCCAAACAAGCATTAAGTCTGGCTTTCCACAACGTCCGTCCCCCTCTCCTTGCCAAATTCCTCTCTACCTGTCCTGCCCTCACCACCTGCCTAATGCTTTTTCTTCCCTGTCCAGTGGCACTCCCCACCCCACTCCCACACACTTTAATCTGAGCCTAAAATAATCCTACCAACTTTCAAAGCCCTGCTTCGAACACCACCTTTGGGAAGCAGCGTCACGGGGGCGGGGGGCGGGGGGGGGGGGGTGTTGCGGAGTCGGGACTTCGGGGTCCAGCGGTGGCCCTGTCCTGGCTCAGCCTCTCGCGGCTGCACCAGAGCCCCGAGGAACTGCTCCAGGGTCCCGGTGAGGTGGGTGCGCTCCCTGAGCACCGACACACGGCAGCCCGGCTCCAGGGGGGCCTTGGCGGAGGGGAGCGCGCCCTGCACTACCGGTTGGGACGAAGCAAAGGCCCAGAATGTTCTGCCACCATGAAAACAAGAAAACACCTGCATGAAAGGGCGCGGCGGAGGGTTCCAAGGAGCAGCACAGGCTTTGATAGCTAGATGAACCCTGCCATCCGCACAACGCTTTAGCCTGTTCTGTCCCCAAAACCGCTCCAATCAGTCTTCCCCTACACCCTTTCCAGTCACTGAGGCCTGGGTCACCCAATAAACGCAGCCACCGATCCACGCAAAACTCAGGCAGCTTCCAGAACACACTGGAAGACGACACTTTTCCCCTCCAGAAACACGAAGGAGGGAGGGGGAAGGAAGCGTTCCCCCTCACTCACACCAGGGGAAACGTCTGGGTTTGACAAGCCGGAGACGGTTCAGGTGTGCGCCACGGCGGTCACATGGTGTGAGCGTCAGTCCCCACTCGCCTCCGAGGCTGAAATAGCAGAACTGACACCGGGGAGTTATTCCCTGGAAAATGACAACGAGTCATTTTACCATAAACAAGTTAGCACAAAAGTCCTCCCCTCCTCATTTAATTTCAGGACAAACGATGCTAATCCTTTAATTATACAGTATGTTTATCTGTCAAATTGACTTTCTGCTGAAAAGTACTTTGCTATTACAGACGCTGCTGATAACTTATCTGCTCAAAGAATTTATAGTGTTACAGAAAAATTCCCTTTAAAAAAAAAAAACAGAGTAGAAAACAATTCGTTTAACAAAGAAAGCGCTGTATAAGCTTAATCACCACTGGCCTCTACCCTCGTGCCAGCCTCCCGCTGGAGGTGCTGCCCGCAGAGCCACTGGGAGCGGGGTCTCAGGGCTGGCCAGCCTGCACTCAGCTACCAAGGGAGTGTTTCCAAAAAGGCACTTGAGGATTGAATTGAATGGGAGACACAGATAAAGTCTCAGGTCCAGCTGAGGCAGGACCTGCTTGAAGCCTGGAGAATGAACTCCTAATAGTGAGGCTAATGTGGTATGAAAAATCCAGTATTAGCCCTGGACATGGGGTAGCTGCGGTCCGGGGGAAGTGCCCTGGGAAGCTGGGGCAAGAGCTATATAATGCTGGCCAAACCCAGACCCTCCATGCAAGTCACTTTCCGAAAATAGCAACAGCAACCTCTACCTTATGAGATGGCTGTTAGCACGGTTATGAGGCTATTGCTAGCATGTGAAAGCACTTGCCAAGCATAAAATAAATATATGATATTCAGTAGTAGTGGGGCATTAATAGGTTGCTGTAGTGAGTTTACTTTAGAGATACACAGAGTACAAGTGGCCAATTTCAGCTCATGTACCCCCAGCCCACTTCCCACACGCCAGGTTCCTAAGTCCTTTGAGAACTCCAAGCAGAGGCAAGCTGACTGAAGCAACCTGCACATCGGCGAATACATTGTAAACAAACAAAAAAACACACAAACCTTGCTTAGGGAGTGTAAGTGCTTGTTATTAGGAGACTAGTCAAATAAGGTAAGAAGTATTCATACAATCAAATAATAAAACTGTTATAAAAAGAATAAAAGAGAGTTCTTTATACTGCCCTGAAAAACACATCCATTTTTGTCACCTGACAAAAGCTTACTTTGCAGAATAGTATTCATTTGGGTAATATCAGAGTATTTTTTTTTCATAAGTACATAGAAAAATCTATAATGTTTCACAAAAGAGAGTGAAATTTAGAGGAATAGGAAGGGATAAAGGTTTTTAGTTCAGTATTTAATTCCAATTTATATCCTGCCTAAATTTTTTAGCATGAGCTTGTATTATTTTCATAATATAAAATGGGAAAATTAGTCTTATTCTATACATACAAATCCAAACAAAGAGTAAATGAAGAGAATTCTTGAAAATACATATCTCTATAGTTTATCTTCACTATAAAACTCATTGGAAGTCCTGACTTATGTGGCTCAGTGGGTTGGGCGTTATCCTGCAAAGCAAAAGGTTGCCAGTTTGATCCCTGTCAGGGCACATGCCTGGGCTGCGGGTTCAGTCCTAGGCCGGTACGCATACAAGAAGCAACCGATTGATGTTTCTCTCTTACATCGATGTTTCTCTCCTTCTCTTTCTCCCTCCCTTCCCCTCTCTCTAAAAGTAAAGAAATCAAAAAATCTTTTAAAGAAAAGTACGCTAACAACAAAACATTTTTTGCCTACCTGTCATCCCCAGCACCTAGCAGAGTGCCTGATACACAGTAAGCATTCAATGAAAGTGTTCAAACGTGATGAACTTGGACTTAGACATTCTAAACAATCTGCTGTGCTGCTGCTTTCCACACAATTCCCATCAGCAAAAAGAAGGGGCTATGAAGTGGGGAAAACACAATAGAGCTTGGAATTTCTTTCAAAACATACTCCTTCCTTTCTCTACTTGCCCTTAGGAGTTTGGGAGGTGGGTGCAAAATGTTAAAAGATAAGCTTTCTGGCAGGAGACCAGGAACAGTTCAAAAGGTACTATTGTACAGCTGTCAGCTCAAGGAACTGTGCGGCAGAACTGTAAGAATGATACGGGAAACCTGTGATTTAATCAGCTGCAGACTCGTTACCCATATAGAGAAGCATCCATCCATCAGGATGTCAGGTACACATTTCATAGTGGGGGTGCGTTCAAGAGGTAGGGCAAAAGTTGAAGCTGGGAGCCATAGTTTAACCTGAGCACTTCTCACTGGTGGGAAATTTTATGCTGAAGACAGCAACATGGCCTCTTACCTTTAGAAATAAAAAAAGTAAACCCACCATGCCCTTTGGTGAAATCCCACAGAGAACTGACATTAGCAGACTTGCTGTTCTGTTTCACTCTCTGGCCATGAAACTCACTCTATGACCATCACGTGTTTTACCCTCCAAAGAACTGGTTTTTGAGTTCACGTATGAACCTAGCTGTCCTTCCAAAATGGAAGGTGAGGCACACAGGTCCCTCACAGAGGCCTCTGGGGGAAAGGCAGAGGCATCAGGCTGAGAGTGTTGCTCACGGAGAGAGAAAACAGAGAAGCAACTCAAACCCACTAACAGCCACAACTAACCAATCTGTGCTATCATCTCTGGGGCGGTGAAAGAACTAAACTAGCCCCTGTCAGTATGACCTTGTCCTTGTAAAGCGGTCCATCAAAGTAGCACAGAAATTGAATTCCTGGCACCAGTTAATGAAGCCAGATCTTGGGCCCACATGGCCCCTCAGCCTGGAAGTGACATGGCCACACTGACGGCTGGTCAGCCCTGCGGAGCAGTGCAAGGAAAGGGGTAGATTATTCTGTTTTTCATTGTCCTACATGTGTCCTTCCCAACGAGATTGCAAGTCTATGCCTTCTCTTCCCTTTGTAGCTACATCATCACCAAAGAGTCCTGAATGAGTTAAAGATGATTTGTGAATGCTTACTGACCAATACAGTCCTATCTGAGTAGCCAACTGAACACAAAGCAGAACACACCACATAAAAATGCACCTTATTTAAGACATTCAAAGAACAAAATTCCACTTATTTTAATTCTGTGATGCAACTGAAAACCTTGGACTGAAAGATCAAAGTTTCAAAATTCTATCACGTCGGTAGCAGTGTATGCAAGGGGAGAGACTACAGAGAGTTGAAGAATGTAATAAAAATGAACGCCCCTTCCCCGGAAGATGAAAGCTTGCCTTGCTGTTCCTTTACAGATGGAGAGAGTCAGCTACAAAAGATGGATCCTTAAAATAATTGTGCAAAGAATGAGGTGTCAAGGGAGGGGCTGAGACCAGGCCTGGGCAGTTCCAGGGCTCTGGCTACTAAATGACACTCTCCTCCCTCTACCTGAGACCTCAGAAGTGTCACTGCTCCCAAACAAATTACAGATGCCCTGAGAAAGTTTCTTCTGCAAATAATATCTCTTGCTAGACATAAACACCTCCTTTCAAAGCTTGAAATTTATTAGTGCCCAAATGATGTTTATGACCCTGGGGCTTGTGATCCTGTCATGGATTCTATCAGCCAAGGAGACTGCATTAGCTCATGGGCCCTGGCATTTATGGCTCTGAAGCGAGCCACTGTTCAAAGAGTGCTGAGGACAGATGGAAACGATCTGCCCACAGGTGGGGGAGTGCCACTCGAGCAGGAAGGGCAGGCAGCTGGCTGGAAGAACACCCAGGACCAAAGAGAGAACACAAAATAACAGCACCATCAGCGCCGCGGCCCACAGCCAACCAGAAGCCATGACAAAAGAAGTGAGCCAACCAGAGGGGAAAAGGCAACCAAATGCAGGCACAGGATCAAAAGTAGCACGATTTTGCATTGAAATAAAACTACAAAAGATGAATAAATGTCAGTGGAAGGTATTCCTCGAGGAACTCACCTAGTTATTACTAGTTATATACAAATACAAGAGGAATAATTTTTTTTACATTGTGGTTTAACTTAGTTTTGATTTTTTTCATTTTTAAAAAGCTAGAGATGTGTGCATTTTTGAAATGCAGTTTCAAGACCTGTGAACTTAACCAGAGCACTTCAAAAGAAAATGAAAATTTGGATAAACACTGAAGAGTATTCACTCAAAGTCCGGGAAAGAGAAAGAAGCAGAGAGTCTATTGAAATCTGTTGAAATCCTACATCCCTCACAATACAGGTAGAATAAAAAAATATTAATCACACAAGTATTTTATCTTCTGTGATAGTTGTTCATTTTCATTAACTATTGTTCATTGTTATAGAGAAAATACAAAGTGACAGAGGTGAAGAAGACATTTCAATTATAAACTTAGGCTTTTATCTTTGGGCGCTACCTCTAGAACATAGGTAATTGTATTGGGAGTCGCTGAGAAAGCCTTTTCAAAGCAAGACTTCCAGATCTATTTTCTGGGTAGCGGGTTCTGAAAGACCAGGCTAATCCGGAATGGAGCATCAGAGCTTAAGCCTCTTGAGAGCTGGGACTATACTTTTATTTACACATATTTGGATATTATTCAACATATGAAAAGCAAAAAACTGTGCAAAATCTTGGGTAGGGTGAAAAAATGAAAAGAGCATGGTCCCTCTGGTTTCAAAGAGCTTTACCATCACATTAGGATGTAAGACATTTGCTCAAATAAACACACCGATATGAACACACATATACCAAAAGTATAGTGGAGTAAATATACTCGCTATGTATTTCCTCATATACACTTATAGACAAGACATTTATAACCTATATATATGTGTGTGTATGTGTGTGTGTGTGTGCATATTGCCCAAAATACAGATAGATGTGTTGTATAAGAGTATGTAAGAGTATGTCACTTCTCCATAATGACATTTGCAGGGGGACCCCAAAAACCCAGAATTGCCTTATGGAGGGCAGGCCTCTTGTAGTACATGCTTCTCCCACTAGGTGAGTGTTCCAGGAACCCATCTGTATCAGTGTGCCAGCTGGCGTTGTTGTGAGAGGCTCCATGCAGCTTCAGCAAACTTTTTGAAGACTCTTTCAACCCATTTGCCCATTTCATGCCCACACAACACTGAGGCTTCAGCAGTTTTTGACCAAAAATGGCATGACCCCCGTGCCCCACCTCCCTTATTCACCTGATCTCACCCCAAGTGACTTTTTTTTGTTTCCCCAGATGAAAAAAGTCTTCAAAGGGAAAGAGTTTGCCAATGTGAAAGAGGTGAAACAAACAATGGCCGAAGCACTGAAAGGCATCAAAATCAACAAGTTAAAAAACTGTTTTGAGCAGCGGAAAAAAGTCTTGATGGGTGTATTGTATCAAATGGAGAGTACTTTGAAAATGACTGAAGTTTCAACCTGTCAGAATAAACACAATTTTTTTTAAATTCTGGGTTTTTTGGGTCCCCCCTCATATGTGTCCAAGCTCTGTCTTTGTAGTCCTGTTTGCTTGCCCACTTGCTTTTCCCATTGTTGCAGATTATACAAAGCTGGTCTCAGGTTGTTCAACAATTCTTGAGGTATAATAAAACACTGTTGGTAAAATACTTAGTCACTCTCTCTTATCCTTCCCAAAACTTACCCTATGCCCAGCCAACAGCAAATGAACGAATGAATGATATTTAAGACATTCCTCTTTACATTTTCCCTTACATATTTTTTGGCCTTTAGAATTCCAGCAATATTAATAACTCTACAACTGAATGTTATCAGATTAGGACAAGTATCAAGATACACCCGATTACTCACTTCCAGGTTGCCAGTCTATATATCATTTTATATTTGTCAATCAAGTTTCTCAACTTTCTGCTTTACATTTTCAAGATTTTATTTACTTATTTTCAGAGAGAGGAGAAGGGATGGAGTAAAAGAGGGAGAGAAACATGGATTGGTTGCCTCTTGTTCACCCTCAAATGGGGACCTGGCCCACAAGCCAGGCATGTGCCCTGACTGGGAATCAAACCGGTGACATTTCAGTTTGCAGGCTGGCGCTCAATCCACTGAGCCACACCAGCCAGAGCAACTTTCTGCTTTACGTTTTAAAGCAGCATTCTGGGAAGGAGTTAAGAACCAGAATGATGAGAAGAGAACCTTTGTTTTACTTGGAAATCTGGATTCTGTCAAATCTTTGGAAAAGTTAAATTACACAATTATCAAAATAGTTTGGGGAAAGAATATTGCCTTTATGATCTGGGTAATCTGCCATGATTACCCCCATGTTCTTATGGAAGGCCTAGTGGTACATACAATGTGGGAAGACATTCTCAGTGCTTGCCCTTAAACAACTAATGAGAATATCTACATGGAATCACTGAGTCATCTCACTGCGGCCCTGTTTCTCTACCTTTCTGTCCTAGTGGAGACCTGACCTTGGTTTTCCTAAGCCAGTGCTAGTTTCTGCAGGGCAGGGGCCATCCACTGGGTGAAGAGGAAGGCCGCCCAGGGTGGGTGTGATGGAGTTGTGAAGCCAAGCACTCCTGCTGTCTTGGAGGAATCAGTGTGCCTGCGGCAAAGCACTTAACCCATTTGTGTCTCCATCTCCCATTTGTAAAACAGGGTAATTATAACCTCCCTGCCTTACATGGCTGCTGGGAAGCTTCATTAATGTTTGTAAATCACTTCAAAGGCGAGAGTGACCGCTCATTGCTACAGCAGGTGGAAGATCTCTGGCCCCTGTCCTCCCTCCCTTGTTCTTGGCAGCTTGCTTCATTTTATGCAAGGGAGAAAAAAAATGTTCTTCCCATGCCCTTTTTCTATCACGTGGAATATCCAAAGGGAATCATATTATCCCATTTTCTTAAATATTCTGTGTTCTCAGTTCTCCATATTTTCGTCACAACTCAAAAAGCATTAATATTGTTACATGCAATAACTTCAAATTAACACCTTTATAAAATTTTGCACAGGCTATGAAATTATCATAAATAATTACTTCTATGCATCAATTTATGCCCATGCTATGTCCAAGGCTATATTTCTATGAATCCAAAAACAAATGAATCTTAAATGTTATTTTCTACTGAGTCCAACACTTAAATCAATTAACCTATTTTTAAAAAGAAAAAAAAAACAGACTTCCAGCCAAGATGGAGACATAGGTAGATACATTTTGCCTCCTCACACAACCAAAAGTACAACAACAACCAATTTAAAAACAAAACCAAACCACACCTGCCAGAAAATCAAACTGTATGGAAGTCCAACAACCAAGGAATTAAAGAAGAAACATTCACCCAGACTGGTAGGAGGGGCAGATACAGGCAGCCAGGGCGGAGAGGACTCATGGCAAGGCAGTGGCTGGAGGACTGGGGTGGGTGAGGCAGTGGCTGGTGGAGTGAGTGATCCCACATTTACATGAGGATAAATGGAGAGAAGCAACTGGGGAGCGAGATAGACTGCACAACCCAAGGTTCCAGTGCAGGGAAATAAAGCCTCAAAACCTCTGACTGAAAAAAACCTGTGGGGGTTGCAGTGGCAGGAGAAACTCTCAGCCTCACAGGATAGTTTGTTGGAAAGACCCACAGGGTCCTAGAATGTACACAAACCTACCCACCCAGGAATCAGCACCAGAAGGGCCCAATCTCCTTGTAGGTAGCCAGGGAAGTGAGTGAAAGCCGGCCAAGAGCTGAACAAATGGCATTGTTCCCTCTCAACCCCTCCCCTATATAGAGCACCGCAACGCTGTGACCTTGATTGCCCCACCCTGGAAAATATCTAAGACTCTGCCCCTTGCTATGTAACAGGTGCACCAAGACAAAGAAATATGTTCCAAATGAAAGAACAGATCAAAGCTCCAGATAAAATACAACTAAGCAATGAAGAGATAGCCAACCTATGAGATGCAGAGTTCAAAACACTGATAATCAGGATTCTCACAGAAATGGTTGAGTATGGTGGCAAAATAGAGGAAAAGGTGAGGCTATGGAAAGTGAAATGAAAGAAAATGTACAGAGAACCAACAGGGACAGGACAGAAACTGGGACTCAAATCAATAGTTTGGACCAGAAGGAAGAAATAAACATTCAACCAGAACAGAAAGAAGAAACAAGAATTAAAAAAAAAAAAAAAAAATGAGAAGAGGCTTAGGAACCTCTGGGACAACTTTAAATGTTCCAACATCTGAATCATAGGGGTGCCAGAAGGAGAAAAGGAAGACCAAAAAATTGAAACTTATTTGAAAACATAATGAAGGAGAACTTCCCCAATCTGACAAAGGAAATTGACTTCCAGGAACTCAACCAAGCTCCAAGAGTCCCAAAAAAGTTAGACCCAAGGAGGCACACACCAAAGCACATCATAATTACACTACCCAAGATTAAAGATAAGGAAAGTATCTTAAAAGCAGCAAGAGAAAAGGAGAGAGTTACCTACAAAGGAGTTCCCATAAGACTATCAGCTGATTTCTCAAAAGAAATCTTGCAGCCAAGAAGGGGCAGGAAAGAAGTAATCAAAGTCATGGAAGGCAAGGACCTAAATGCAAGATTAAAGGAAATTCTTATATCCACAGTGGGAAATTGAAGTCCTTATGTTTTCACATCTAACAAGGGCACCGTCTCTCGTGGAACATAAAGCCAGTGTGCAGGACCCATGTTCATGGAAGCAGAATTTCCTGTGGGGAAATCAGGCTGGCATGTTCCTTAGATTTTTTTTTTTTTTTTAGATTTTATTTTTTTTATTTAGAGAGAGGGGAAGGGAGAGAAAGGGAGGGAAAGAAACATCAGTGTGTGGTTGCCTCTCTCGTGGACCCCACTGGGGACATGGCCTGCAACCCAGGCATGTGCCCTGACTGGGAATCCAACCAGCGAACGTTTGGTTCGCAGCCCATGCTCAATCCACTGAGCCACACCAGCCAGGGCATGTTCTTTAGATTTAAAATAAAACCTTGCTCTTGCTAAAAATCTCTCTCTCCCTAGGTCAAAAGAACAAATGCTAATGCATGCCTAGCTTCCTCAGACCCAAGTTCAGCCCAAGCCTATTGTCTTTCCATTTGCATATCTATCCTCTTGATGCACTATCTTGGGCGTCTACCACCTAATGTAAATCTATAGTTCATGCATAGTCAATGAAGACCATTCATATGTAAAGTGTCCGAGAAACAACCATTAAAGGCCAGTTGACATTCAGTTCGGGGCCTCTCTAAGATCGTAATGGAGGGGACGCATGGTCCCAGTTCTCTATTCCTGCGTGTTTCCATGTGAGCTTATTCACGCATTCAGTCACAGCCATACGAATCCTGCTGGCCGGAATTCTTGACACAAGATTACTCTATCCAGCAAAGCTATCATTTAGAATGGAAGGACAGATAAAGTGCTTTGCAGATAAGGTCAAGTTAAAGGAGTTCATCATCACCAAGCACTTATTATCTGAAGTGTTAAAGGGACTTATCTAAGAAAAAGATGATCAAAAATATGAACAATACAATGACAACAAACACAATTATTAACAACTGAACCTAAAAAAAACAACCCAGAAACAAACTATGCAAACAACTAGAACAGGCACAGAATCACAGAAATGGAGATCACATGGAAGGTTATCAGTGGGGAGGTAGAGGGGGGAGAATGGGGAAAAAGGTAGAGGGAATAAGAAGCATAAACGGTAGGTACAAAATAGAGGGAGGTTAAGAATAATATGGGAAATGGAGAAGACAAGAACTTATATGTATTTTCCATGGACGTGAACTAAGGTGGTGAAATGATGGTGGGAGAAGGTGTGCAGGGCAGGAATAAAGGGGAGGAAAAAAAGGAACAACTGTAATAGCATAATCAATAAAATATATTAAAAAATCAGGTCTTCCTAAGATGGCGGCATAGGTGAATGCACCGTACCGCCTCGCACAACCAAACAAGGGAAAAAAAGAAATCTACACATCCAAACACAGCCAGATCTGACAGAAAATCATATTGAGAGGAAGTCCAACAACCAAGGAATTAAAGAAGATACATTCATCAAGTTTGGTGAACCAGAAGGTGCAGAGCGAAGGGAGAGTGCTCCGCGACCCTGCGGCGAGCACGTGAGCAGACGGCAGGTCCGCGGTTGGAGGGGCGGTCCCCGCGGGGCTGAAGCACACCCAGACGGGGACCGACTGAAGCTCGGTCTGCGCCCAGCTCATCCAGACCCAGCAGGGCCGAGAGACCGGTGGACTCAGCAGGTCTGCATTCGTGTGCAGAGAGAACCTGAAAGAAAGCAGGGCGCAAATCAACGGCGCAGATTGTGAGGGGGTGGAGTCCGCGACCGGAGGAATGCCTGGCCTCATAGGAAAGTTCGCTGGGGAGACCTATGGGGGATTGGAGCTGTGCAGCCCATCCACCGACCCCGGAGCAACCCCCAGAGCCAGCGCAGAGGGGCCCGAAGTGCTTGCAGGAGGCGGTGTGGGTGCGGAGAGCGGAGAAGGCGCCATTGTGCGCTCAGGCCCCGCCCCTAGAGGCTTCGGTCCCAGCACAACTACCGGGAACTTCCCTGCACAGGGGATCCCCAAGACTCCGCCCCCCTTACAGTAACAGGTTCACCGAGGGGGAAAAAAATGGCCCAAAGAAAGGGACAGATCAAAACCCCAGAGCTAACCGACCAAGAGATAGCCAACCTATCAGATGCACAGTTCAAA
>PVJI01023654.1:0-23151 GCA_004026765.1 Micronycteris hirsuta
CTGGAGAGAGATATTTCAAATCATGAAGAGCAAGGGACTACAACCAAAAATAATCTATCCAGCAAAACTTTCATTTAGAATGGAAGGGCAGATAAAGTGCTTCTCAGATAAGGTCAAGTTCAAGGAGTACATCATCATGCAGCCTCTACTTTATGAAATGTTAAAAAGTTTCGTATGAGGACTCAGGAGCGAAGGCACCGAGGTCAGATCAGCTACCGGGGAATTCAGATCAGTCACAGCCAAGACGCTTCTGAGGTAAGCAAGCAAATACAACCAGAGAAACAAAATAGAACCAGAGACATTGAAGTTTAGAACATTCTGGCAGTAACCAGAGGGGAAGGGGAAGGGGAGAAGGGGGACAAGGGTATTCAGGAACTGCAATGAAGGACACATGGGACAAAACCAAGGGGGAGGGGGGAAGCAAGGGAGGGAGGTGGGTTTGCCTGGGGTGGGGTGGGGGGAGGGTAAATGCGGACAACTGTAATTGCACAACAATAAAATAATTTAAAAAAATCAATTATATTTCAATATACTAGCAACAAGCAATTGGAAAATAAAATTCTGAAAAATAAATACCATTTACAATAGCCTCAAAATGCTAGCCAAAATCAAATATCCAAGATTAAATCTAATGAAAGGTATTTGAGATCTATAACCTGAAAATTACAAAAGATTGCTTTATAAAATTAAAATAGTCCTAATTGGAAGACTCATTATTGTTTGTTTGTTTTTTTAAGATTTATTTATTTATTTTTAGAGAGAGGGGAAGGGAGGGAGAAAGAGAGGGAGAGAAACAGCAATGTATGGTTGCTTCTCACATGGCCTTCACTGGGGACCTGGCCTGCAACCCAGGCATGTGCCCTGACTGGGAATCAAACCAGGACCCTTTGGTTCACAGCCTTTGCTCAATCCACTGAGCCACTCCAGCCAGGGCTTGACTCATTATTGTTTAAGATGTCTACCTTCTCTAAATTAATCTGTAGACTTAACAATTTATATCAAATGTAACCAGCCTCTTTTGAAGAAGTAGGCTGATTCTAAAATTAATATTGACATAAATGATCTAAAATAGTCAAAACAATTTTGAAAATTAAGAACAAATTTGGAAGATTTTTGACTACTTGATTACAAGACTCACTATAAAAGTTCAATAATCAAGATAGTGTGATGCTGGTACAAGGACAGGCAAATAAATAAGTGGAACAGAATAAGAAGTCCAAAAACAGACCCTACATGTATACGATTGATTTTTTTTACCAAGTTGCAGTGGAGAATCCAATGGAGAAATAAAGGTTTTTTTAAGTAAAGAGCCAGATAGTCATATGGAAAAACAATTAACTGTAACCTCTTTCTTATTATTACCCAAATAGTACTTTTTTTTTAAGATTTTACTTATTTATTTTTAGACAGAAGGGAAGGGAGGGAGATAAACAGCAATGTATGGTTGCCTCTCACATGGCCCTCACTGGGGACCCGGCCGGCAACCCAGGCATGTGCCCTGACGGGGAATTGAATCGGGACCCCTTGGTTCACAGCCTTTGCTCAATCCACTGAGCTACACCAGCCAGGGCCCCAAATAGTATCTTTTAAAAAGCAAAATAATTTAATTTTGGTAGAGCCCAATTTAACTTTTTTTTTTCTTTTATGGACAGTGTTTTAAAAGTTTCAAACAGTGAGCACACAATGAGAAGGCAGATGTCCACAAACCAGGAAGTGGAGCCTCACCAGACACCAAATCTCTGGGCATCTTGACCTTGGACTTCCCAGCCTCCAGAACTGTGAGAAATATCTGTTCCTTAAGCCATCCAGTTTGTACCAGTTTTGTTACAGTAGCCTGAGCTAACTAAATAAAATAGTGTAAAAGAAATCATAGTAATAATAAATAGTATAAAAATTCCCTTAAGTGGAATTTACAATTAGTAGAATATAGTCTTACATAATTATTTTATAAGTTGCAAGTCTGAATTAGGGAAGGAAGTGGTATCTTTGACTTGCCAGGCCTTTTTTTTTTTTAAGAATTTTATACCGAAAACCCCTGTAATTCCCACCTAGGGAGGAACAGCTTTATGTATAACTACAGGTGGATGAAGAGAGAGATTTTCTGTAAAGTTTCTAAGGGGACTGTCTGGGACCTTTCAAGAATTATCTGATTTCCCTTGGAAATCACCACATTCCTTTTCTTGATGAATGTGTATGCCCTGGAGATGCATGACCATGATAACAACTGCTTTTAGGTCCAGAGTGAAGCAAAAAAGAAAGATTTTCCTGAGGAAATCCAGGGGCAGTTAGAAGAGTAAAAGGAAGGAGAAAAGCGGGCAGCAGTAAGATTAACACCAAACCTTTCCGTTACTTTTTGTGTGGTGCTGAGGTGAGCGGTATACTTCCTTCCTGGGCCCAGAGCCCTCCCTATGGGCCTCTGAGTACAAGAGATGTGAAAACGGTGCGATGTCTACACACACAACTGCAAAGAAACACCATCTTAATCCAACGACCGTTAAAATTGGTTACCAAATAGTATGTGATATATTTCACTATTTTTTCAATAGTTTACTGTTTAACAAACTGACTCTTATTTTGGTCCCCCAGATTTCTTTTCAATGCAAAGATACTACCTTAAAGCTCTTTAGCTGGGGGAATGAAGAGTCTTGCCTCAATCTCATTTCTTTACAAAGGGAAGAATGTAGCCCACTATGAGGTGATGACAACCTGTCAGGAGTGAGAAGTTGCAAAAGGTTCAGGAAATTCAAGTGACATCATCTGAGTGGTGAGGACGTTTGTCTTCTGCAGATGGGGCCAAAGGCTCCACTCACCTCCCAGCCTAGAGATAAACAGGCTTCAGAGAGACTGAGTATCCCTGTGTCATGGAACAGGCATCTCGGAGGTTTTAAAAGATCACCTGGATGACTTCATTTCATGCTAGTCTGTCTTGCCATATGTCAAGGGCTGACTCACAGACAAGGTCACAAAGAGAATGAAAAAGATCTAGTGTGAAAACTAGCAAACGGTCTCTGGGGAAGCAGACGACCTGTGACCCACTACTTGAATGGTGTTTCCAAAGCCCTGGGTCTTACTTCATTCTCAGCACAACCAGCTTCTCCCAGGGCCTGAGATACTCCACTCCCATGGCCTAGATTAGGAAGCAGTAGCTGTTACATTGATTTTTCTAGTGAAGTCCCAGCTTTGCCTCATACTAGTTCTATGATACTGTGCAAGTGGCTAAAATCACTACACCACAGTTCTCCTGCTTTTAAAATAGTAATAACAGTAACACATAGTTCATATTGTTGGTGTATGGATTAAATCAGATTAGTGCACAAAAACTTACGCCTAGAGTAGATAAAGGAAAGATATGTAGTATAAAAATTCTCTTAAATGGTATAAGTAAATACTATATATTTATTCCTATATATAAATATACTTTATATATTATATATGTGTATGTATGTGTACACACACACACACACACACACACACAAACACCAGGAGATTTGGGCACCACCCTCTTGTGACTCTTGAATATCAGTATCACAGAATTGTGGCTTATGACCTAGTCTAACTCACTCATTCATGGAAGCATTCATCTAGGAGAGAAAGAAGTTATTCATTCATCAACATTAAAACTAAGGATGGAGACCAACCCATTATTTCATTCTTTGCACCCCCTACTCTTCCCCCAACCCTTTAGCAGATGTTAATTTGTCCAAGGACACAGAACTCAAAAAAGAAAAAGTCCAGACTAAAAATTCCATTTTTTTTCTGACTTATAGAGGTATACTATGGTAGATAAAAGTGATCCAGACCTTGGTTCAAATCTCAGCTCTTCCCTGAAGTTGTAGGACCTCAGTTAAGTTATTTAACTTCTCATCAGTAGACTGAGAAGTTAAATAATAGCATCCATAGCTCAGTCCTATCTCAAGAATTAAACAAGATACTGATATCAGGCACTGGGCTCTCTGTTACAAAAGACCGCATATTAACAACGACCCAAAAGAAAAACAAGTCAGCCAAAAATCTGGATATTCTGTTGACATCACATGAAGCCTCCAGATATTTAGAACTAGCTAAGGGAACTGAATTTCCAACTTTGCAATCATGTCTGTGCTTCATAGGAGGTATCCTGGCTAATATCCCTATCTCCTCCCCCAGGAAAGTCATACCTGACACTTCATTCAGTCCTCCTCAGGCCTCAGCTGTCTTCCCTGGGTAGTCAGTACCATGGTGGCAATGGTGCTGGTCAAAGCTAAGAAGATGGGGTGTCAGAAAAGCTCCATCATCTGAACAAATCCCTTAAGCAACATCTCCACTTCCTCATCTGTGATATGGCAATAATAATGCCTCCTGCACAGGAATATTGCAAAGGATGGATAGGATGATGTTTTTGGAAAGGGTGCAACCCTTTAAAAACAGGAGGGAGGGGATTTTCACATGCCAACCAAACTCAAGCTGTGGTCTAACTGTAACACTGGCTGAAAATTCTTGGGTGTTTCTGCAAGTTAGAAATCCAACTTAAGAGTGAAGCAAAAAATACCTAACTGTTCTTTTTAATTTTTTCCCCCAGTCCATAAATGGGAGCCATCTCTAATGAAGCTGACATTTTCCCAAAGAAAAATGGCTCATACCATTGCAGGCAAGTTATGATGAGAGTGGCTGACCCACTCAAAGGTGCTACCAACGGTAATTATAGCACACTGGGCATTTCTAGACCTCTTTTCATCCTGCAGGTAGCCAAAGTGCTTTAGAAAGTCAGTCACTCAGCAAGGCACAGAGAAGACAAACCAATGAGCAACTGGAATGATAGAGAAGACTGATTTCTAATGAACAAGACCAATCTGAAAAATGAACCTTTCTCATTGGCTTGAAAAGATGGATGGCTCTAATAATGGCCATATACAAGAAACCTATAGCCAACATCATACTCAAGGGACAGAAACTAAAAGTTTTCCCCCTAAGATCAGGAACAAGACAAGGGGGTCCACTTTCACCTCTCTTATTCAACATAGTACTGAGAGTTCTAGCCACAGTGGTAAGACAAGAAAAAGAAAAAAAAGGCATCCAATTTGGAAAGCAGGAAGTAAAATTGTCATTATTTGCAGATGACATGATAGTGTACATAGAAAACCCTATAGTCTCCACCAAAAAAGCTACTTGACTTAATAAGTGAATTTTGCCAAATAGCAGATACAAAGTCAATTTTCAGAAATCAAGGACATTTTTGTACACCAACAATGAACTATCAAAAAGAGAAACTAAGGAAAAAATCCCCTTTGCTATAGCAACAAGAAAAATAAAGAACCTGGGAATAAACTTAACCAAGGAGGTAAAAGATCTATACTTGGAAAACTACAGAACACTGAAGGAAAAAATTGAGGAAGATACAAATAAATGGAAGCATATACCCTGTTCCTGAATTAAGAGAATTAACATCATTACAATGTCTATACTACCCAAAGCAATCTATAGATTCAATACAATTACTATGAAAATACCAATATTTCACAGATCTAGAATAAATATTTCAAAAATTTGTATGGAACCAAAAAATACCCCAAATAGCCTCAGCAATCTTGAGAAAGAAGAACAAAGTGGGAGGGATCAAAATACCTGATATCAAACTATCTACAAGGCCACTGTGATCACAACAGTCTGACTCTGGCATAAGAACGGACACATAGATCAATAGAACAGAATAGAGAGCCCAGAAATAGACCCATGGCTCTACTGTCAAGTAATACTTGACAAAGGGGGCACAAGCACACAATGGAGTAAAATTAGCCTCTTCAATAAATGGTGTTGGGAAAACTGGAATGGTACATGCAAAAAAATGAAACTAGACCACGAACTTACACCATATACCAGAATAAACTCAAAATGGATAAAGACTTAAATATAAGTTGTGATACCATAAAAGTCCTAGAGAAAAACATCGGGAGGAAATTTTCAGATATCCCACACAGCAATATTTTTGCTGACATATCCCTTAGGGCAAGGGAAATGAAGGAAAAAATAAACAAATGGGACTACATCAAAGCTTCTGCTAGGCTAAAGAATCCATCATCAAAATGAAAAAGGAACTGATCATATGGGAGAGCATATTTGCCAATGATACCTTGGACAAGGGTTTGATCTCCAAAATATATAACTCACCTGACTCAACAGCAGGAAGACAAACAATCCAATTAAAAAATGGGCAAAGGATCTGAATAGACACTTCTCTGAGGACATACAGAGGGCCCATAGACATATGAAAAGATGCTCAACATCACTAGCCATCAGAGAGATGCAAATTAAAACCACAATGAGATATCACCTCTTACCAGTCAGAGTGGCCATTATAAACAAATCAACAAACAACAAGTGCTGGCAAGGATGTAGAGAAAAGGCAACCCTAGTGCTCTGTTGGTGGAAATGCAGACTGGTGCAGCCACTGTGGAAAACAGTATGGAAGTTCCTCAAAAAACTAAAAATAGGACTGCCTTTTGACCCAGTGATTCTGCTGCTGGGAATATACCCTAAGAAGCCTGATACACCAATTCAAAAGAACTTATGTACCCCTATGTTCATAGCAGTGCCATTTACAATAGCTAAGTGCTGGAAATAGCCTAGGTGCCCATCAGTAAATGAGTGGATCCAAAAACTGTGGTACATTTGCTCAATGTCACACAGCAGAAAGAAGGAACTCCTAACTTTTGCAATAGCATGGATGGAACTGGAGAATATTATGCTAAGTGAAATAAGCAAGGTGACGGAAGACAAATATCATATGATCTCCCTATAAGAGGAATCTAATGAGCAAAATAAAACCAGAGGCAGGGAAACATGGAACAGACTGACAGTGACCAGAGGGGATGGGGGAGGGGGATAATGGTAGAAAGAAGGGGAAGGGACTAGTCAAAGAACACGTATGAATGACCCATGGGCATGGACAACAGTGTGGGGATTGACTGTGGGGGTGGGGGTGGGCTGGGTAGAGGAGGGAAAAGGGGTGGGAACTGGGACAACTGTAATAGAATAACAATAACATTTTTTTTTTTACAAAAGAGAAGATAGATGGCTCATGCCTGCATTTCCCATGTCAGAGGTGGCTCATCCACCACATTATCACGTAAAATAATTGCAGCACTTTTCTCAGACTCCATTTGCAGCACTCACATGGCTGCTTAGCTTCCTGATTGCAAAATTTAACTCCCCACTTCTGATCTGGGCACAATGGCAGTGCTGCAGGTCATCTTTTACACAATGTCTTCTCCTCCTGGCCTCAGCTGTGGTCAGTGCCACTTTGAAACAGATAATTTGACTCTGTGGACAAACTGACAGCCACACTTGTTTTGTTAGCCTAAAAAAGAACCCACTAGCCGTTGAACATTTATGAAATTTCCTGGTGCTATGTGCAAGAGGCATCTTTGCCCCGAGCCCCAAGACTCAAGAATGAAGTGAAGGATGCAGTGGGGTCAGAGTTGGGTAACACCTGGTATTTGGGTTTGGGTAAGAGATGGATTGTTGGTGTTGCAGCTGGTGGTAGACTTAGAGATGGGGCGAGGGATGAGATGGGGTCTAAAATGGGATGAGGTTCACATTTGGGTGACAGATGGAGTTAATATTAAGACTAGGAAAAGCCCTGGCTGGTGTAGCTCAGTGGATTGAGCGCGGGCTGGGAACCAGATGGTCCCAGTTCGATTCCCGGTCAGGGCACACGCTTGGGTTGCAGGCCAGGTCCCCACTGAGGACCATGTGAGAGGCAACCATACATTGCTGTTTCTCCCTCTCTTTCTCCCTCCCTTCTCCTCTCTCTAAAAATAAATAAATAAAATCTTAAAAAAAAAAAAAAAAAAAAGACTAGGAAAAGGCTCAGGAATTGGGTGAGGAACAGATTTGAGGCCGGATGGGAGACAACACCAGACAGTGAGTTTCAGTCTTCGGCTATGGGTACATGGAAAGCTTGTGCAAGCATCAGGCAGAGGCTCAGAATCTGGATGAGGGATGGTCAGGCCCCAGGGAGGTTCAGAGATAGATGGTCTGAGACTCGGGGATAGATAGGGCAGACCACAGTGATGGGGTGATGTCTGTTGTATGCATTACTCAGTTTTCTTTTTTTAAAGCTAAAAGCTTGAGAGCTTATTTCTTAAGGTCAAGAAATGTGTCCTCAGCTGCATCAAAACACTCTACTCCATCAGATGGCCCAGAGTCAGCTCAGAGCAAAATGCAAAAGTCATCTATGTCTGGTGGCCCCCTCCCTTTCCTTCCGGGAAGCCCGTTTCCCTTTTGGAAAGGGCCACCTGGCAAATGCCCAACGGCTCATAACAGCCTGTGGCTTGAGCAACACCTGCCAGTCTGGGTTCTGCTTCTACATCTTGGGCAAATCCCGATCCTCTCCAATCCTGATTTCTCACAATTAACAGGTTTTTTCTTACTTCTATGATGGGTATGGGGATTGAGCAAATAACAAATGTGAAGAGAACTTACTAAGATGTAAACAGTATATGGACCCTGGGGACGGAAGACAGTTGTGGGCTCTAAGTGGGGGGCTTTGATGGAGCTTCTGCTCCAGCTCCCTGAGAGGAAGAACTTCCACCCTCTGGTCTCAGATTCCTCACCTAGGCATCAGCTCTAACAATCTGAGTCTCAGAATTTCTCAGAATTTCTGTGTGGAGGGAGGAAAAGGAAGGGCAGCCACAGAAAGTGACTCTGGGGAGACATTTATTTCACCAGGCCAAAAATAAGAGGTCATCTGAGAAGCACAGAGGGCTCTCTTTTTGCCCATTCTGCATCCCTGATTTCTACTTCAGCCATGCTGTTGGTACCTCATGAATTTTAAGAATCAACAACAAATGCAGCTGGCAGCTGGTTTCCTGGTACTGCCTGGAGCTTCCCTGGATCCCAGACAGGTGATTGGGTTATCACAGAGGCCACCATCAGGGAACAGTCATGTCTGGGCCAGCCTAGAAAGTAATTATTGTACATGACTTGAGAGCCTCTCACCCCAACTCTCCTCCCATTGAGTCCCCACATTTCCCCATTAGAAGGCTGTTCCTTTGGCATTTGCACTATCCTTTTCCCATTCACTCTCTTTAAAATACAAATATCCCAACCAAACAAGGAATATTAAGCCCAAAGTCCTGGGACTTTTCTTACTTCTACAGCTATACCTCTCAGTCTCCCATGAGAAGGCTGCTTTCTCTGTCCACCTGCTCCCTTTGTACTCTCTGTCTCCCGGGGTGAACACATTTCCACCCATCACTTCACCCACCACCTACATGCTCAGGCATCCCAAACCTACATCTTCAGCCCAGACTCCTCTTCTTGTTTCCAGGCCCTTATAATCCACTGCTTCCTATATCCCCGAGGGATCCATAACCGCTGTGAAACAGAGACAAGTCTTCACCTGCCCCTCCTTCCTCAGATAACCCCCTCCAGGGTCCCTTTATCAACGATGCCAGAAACCTGGCGGTCTTGTCTGCCTCTCCTGCTGCTCTCATTCTCCCCACTCAGTCGTGCAGTCCTGTCAGTTCTACCTTCTAAACAGCTTGCAGATCCGTCCACTTGTCTTGATTCACTTCCCTACTTCAGATCTAATCATTTCCCCCCAGCACCACGGAAAAAACCCTCCTAAATGGTTTCTGCAGTGGTTCCCTTGAAATCCATTCTTCACAGGGCAGCCAGGGCGACCCTAATGGCATTACTCACGGGCTCAAATGCCTTTGATGGCTCCCCATTAGCCGTGCAATCTGGTCCACAGCCAAGGACCCTCATTATCTGGCCCCCGCCACCTCACTCCAGCCTCTTCTCCCCACTCAGTTCCCTCCCCTTGTGCTGGGAGCCACAATCCCTAAAATCCATTTGCGGTGCTCAGTGTTGCTTACGTACGTGCTGTGTTTTTTCGCCAATGTTCTTCCCTATCTGATTCACTGGGCTAACTCCTACTTCTCCTTACGGACTCATGTTAAGTGTCCAAGTGTCCCCTTCTCTTTTAACCACTATGGGAGGCTAAATAATAGCCCCCCAAACATATAGGTTTTGACCCCTGCAACATGTAACTGTTATCTTAAAGGGCAAAAAGGACTGCGCAGACATGATTACGGTATGGATTTTGTGATGGGGAGACTATTCTGGATTATCAGGGTGAACCTAAGTGCCATCATGTGGGTCCATATGGAGAGGAAGACAGAGGGAGAGTTGACCAAGACAGAGAAGGAGGGGGCAATGTGATCACAGAGGCAGAGATTGGAGTGATGTTGCCACAAGCCAAGGAATGCCAGCAGCCACCCCAAAGCTGGAAGAGATGAGAAATGGATCCTCTTCTAAGCTCTAGAGGAAACACGGTCTTGCTGACAATCTAATTTTGGCCCAGGGAAACTGCTTTCAGATTCTGGCCTCCAGAATGGTAAAAGAATACATTTCTGTTGCTTTATGCCACCAGGTTTGTGGTGATTTGTTACAGCAGCCCTAGGAAACTAGCCTGCCCCCAGTCCCCCAGACAAGGTGAGGCTGCTCCCAAGCGCTCCCAGAGCCCTGAGGTTCACTAGGACACCTCTCATGCGTGTTGTAATTCTTGTCCTCATGTCTATTTCCCCAATATGCTATATTATGACTCTTTGAGAATGGGGACCATTTTCTCTCTAACTTTAGGGTTTATCACATGCATGACTTCAATAAATGTTGAGAAAAAGGAACAAATGAATGTTATCACCCACTGCCTGGCCTGACCTATGTGAATCCAACATAGCTTGAACTGTCACCGTACTGGGACCACCTCCCTCACATTGGACCCCAAATGCCAACTATTTGCTGAACTTTGATGCAGATTCTGCACCATTGATTTGGCCTCCTGCTTGCGTTCCTAGAGCCAGGGTCTACAGCTCAGCCACAGCACTAGTCCAGTGTGTGGGAGCATCACCTGAGGGCTTGTTAAACATGCAGTTTCCTGGTCCCTAACCCCAAAGGTTCTGAGACAAAGGGCTTACAAATCTATAATTGTGAAGACTCTCTTACTCAGCCCACCCCCAGCCAGGAGGTTCCAATTCAGACGGCACAAGTAAGGACTAAGCTTTGAGCAAAGATACCCCAGTGCCTGTGCTGCTCCCACGGATCCTGTTCCAAGCCCCAGCGCGTTGCTTCTCCCCATCTACCCGGGCTGTGGGGAACTGACCTTCACATCTTCCACCTGATCTCAAAACAAGTCACTGCCCCTTCAGAGTCAAAGGCTAATGAGTGCATCTGCAGGTCCAACAAGGTCTACATTCAGGAACTGAGACAGTTTCTATGGCCACAGCAGCATGACACTGAAGAGCTGACACTTGGGGTTCCTGTGGGCAACAATTTTCCTCCGTCCTCACAGAAACCCGAGTTAGTTCAGCTCTCCACCCATCCTCAACACCACTCCTGAATGACTCAAAGAAAAAGTGATTAATCTAAGCCCATGATGAGGATCCTATTCCCCTTCTAGTCAGTGAAGTTCAAGGAAATGTTTCCTGGGGGATTTCGGGGGGAAAGATTTCTTTCTTCTTAGCAAAGCAGCGTCTCTCTCCACAGGTGGCAGTCTCTGTGGAGACCAGGCCAGGAGTGAACCAGCCTTGGATGAAGCTGACTTGGGGATAATAGAGTCACGGTCTTGAAGAGTGTTAGAAAAGCCAATCCTCAAACCTGCACTGCCCCTCAGATGTGATTGTGTGTCACTGACACATCCTGATGACCAAGCACTTCATCTGAAGAGCTTCGCCTTGGAGAACTGTTCCATGACATAGACATTTGACCAGCTGAAGGACTAAACACAGAGCTGAATCAAATAGTGTTTCTTGAGTTCTGCAAAATCAGAGACCGGGCCCACATCCCTGGCCCAGCCCCCCTGCTCCTGGGATGTTGATTTCTGGAAGGACTTGGCACAACCACACCTGTAATGGTGGGTGCCACCTGTGCCCAGCTGGGTCTGTGTGTCAGGTCAGGATGGAGCAGCAGCCTATGTTTTTTGTCGCTGTTGACAAGAGAAGCAGAGCATAAAGTCGATCACCACATCTGGGAAGATATGGGACCAACAGGGCCTCTACTTACTCTATGATTTTAGGGGAATGGAAAGGAAACATCAGCTTCAAGACTGTGACCAGAGCTGTGGCTGGGCAGTTCTTTCTGAGGACCGTCTTACTGGGGGAGCTTACCCAAGTCATTTCAAACTGGCAGCAATCCTTTGCTGGTGAACCCTGGAAAGGGAGGTGGGGGGGGGGAAGATGCAGACAAGCAGGGGCAAAGGTAGACTTCACTTTCACTTGGCCCACCTGCTGCTCCTCCGCACAGTTGGTAAAAAGAACTGCAAAACAGCATGGTGGCAAAGAGACTGGTCCTCTGGAGTCCAATGTGATGGATGAGATCACACCACCACTGGTGAGCTTCACCTCTCTGAGCTTTAGTTTCCTAGGCTATGAGATTGTGGCAATAGTGTCCATTTCAAGGCCTGATGGGAGGATTAAATGCAATGACCCCCATCACTGAGGACACACTAGGTTCTACATGAATGGTGGCTCTTATTTTGATTTTTTTGGTATTATCTGCTCTTAATCTTAGAGAAGTGAAGCTTTAAAATCACAAAATATGGCAGGCACTCCCCCAGCATTTGGGTGGACCCAAGAGTGAGCCATTTCTTTCTTGAATGACATCCAGGCCAGCCCGTCACTGCACCAGGGACACTGTGGTTTGCCAACTGTCTGGACTATGACTAAACACTTAAAAGAAAAGATGGCCTAGAGCTGGAACCCAGTGAACTGAGGCAGGAACTGCACAGCTGGGCAGACAAGAGGGAATTCTAACAGCTAGAAACTGTGGCTGACAAACTCCCATGGAAGGTGTTGGTCATTTCATGAAGTCACCGGTGGTCTGACAGCACTGAACCCCACCCCCTCATTTTAGAGCCAGGAGCCCAGGAGAGAAGTGGACTCTCCAAGGACAGACAGGGGTTGGGGGTTATGCTGGCATCACAACAGAGGGCTCCTGACACCCAAATCCATTGCCCTGATCCTTGAGGGAATCATGACTAATGGTATTGAGTTTGCTATGACAGATCATATTTCTCTAGATTTATTTGTTTATTTGAACTGAAGTGTCCTTTCTGCAGTCATCAGACAAAATTGTGGAGGAGACACAGGACTGTCCTCAGCCTCCCCTGCCCTCCTCCCCATTCCCTGCTCTCGGCAGAGAGCAGGATTCATCAGCTGCCTCATCTCAGCCCCTTTACCTGTTTCCATCACAGGGTTACCACAACCTGTCATTATATGATGGACTGTTTACTTATTTACCATCTACCTGTCCCCATTGGGTTGTGCACTCCAAAAAGTCAGAGGCAATGGCTGACTTACTCAGGACTATGTCCCAGTGCCTAGAACAGTACCTGGTATGCAGTAAGCGCTCAATAAATATTTGTTCAAGGAACCAATCACCCAACTCACACTGGGGTGGTAGAGCCTTACCATATTCTCTCCAGTGGTGTAATATACCAATAAATCATAATAGGATCCTTAGGGAAAGCAGGAGTGGACTGACAGGAGGGGACTAAGGTGTGCTGAGGGCCAGGCCCTGAGCTAACTTAATGCACATTTATCCATGACCATGGCCATACATGGCTGATCCCCATGATAGGTTAATGTTTAACTCACAGCAATGAGTCTCTGTGGAAGGAATTTGGGCATGGTAGAAATCAAAATGATTTTTGAGTCTGAGAATGGAATCTTCCTGGTGGCTCCTTTAGCACATCTTATAGGCCATACTTATATTACCTTCTATGGAGAAGGAGCCTTCTTTGAATAACCTGACCAGAAGAACTCTTGTTGTCCAGGTGTGAGGTTTTCAAGCCTTTAGAAGTTTTGTGCAGTTTTCACCACAGATGTGCAGGTGTGACTGAAAGACTCTTTGTTAAAACCTCTGAGAGAATTAAGTGGTTGCCTACTCGTAGGCCCTTCCATCTAGACAAAAGGGCTCCCAGGAATTTTAAGGACATTGTCCCATGGCTTACTGACAAGCCCAAAGTTACTGTGAATGAATCTAAAGGAGAGTCATATCTCTAAACAACTGTGGGTGTGACTTTTGTCAAATGAATTGAATTCCAATCCTATTCATAGGAAGCCCACACAGTTTTTAAGAGAACTGAACATGTGAAAGTGCTGCCAGCCTGGATTAAAAGGAACTGGAATCTGAAACTGTGTAAATTATAAAAGGTCCTTTAGGTCCCCAATTTTCTATAGACAGGAAGCAGACTGAGAAAGCTACCTAGAAGCAAATGCAGGCCATTTCTTGGGGATCCCAGAGGGAAGACCCAAAAGCCAGAGAAAAATAGACTGGGGAGCTAGCTACTCCCAGGGAGCAGGACCTAGACCTAATCAAGAAATATTCCCTGTTTTCATGGTGGAAAACCTGTTAACAATAGCTCAACTGGATTTCAGCATTGCTTTGAACCAGTGACTGGTATTTGCTCCTCATTACTTTCCCTTTTGAATAAGCATATCCATTACATTTACCCTTTGCCTGTTTCACCAATACATTTTATGTATGTGCAGATCAGCAACTCATCTTCTTGGTTCATGGATCTCCAAATGAAGAGGAGCCACATTTGAGGAGCCTTACTGGAATCTGATACACATCATGGGGTCCTGGACATCAAGCTGACGTCATAGTTTGATGAGGTTTTAGGGTTCTGGGATGGGAGTGAACATATTTTGATGTGGGAGGAATGTGAATAACATTCAGAGAATAGATGGTCAGAGGATGTATTCTGGTAGATTAAAATACGGCCACAACCCTTCATCTCTCCCTTTGCCTGTACCCTTTGTATTGTTACTTTGCAGCTCCTCCCATCAATGGAGTCTACTTCCCCATTCTTTTTTTTAATGTTTTATTGCTTATTGAATTACAGTTGTCCCATTTTCCCCTCTTTGTTCCCTTCCCCCTCCCACCCGCATTCCCCCACTTTAGTTCACATCCATAGGTCATATACATATGTTCTTTGGCTTTTACATTTCCTATACTATTCTTAACCTCCCCCTGTCTATCTTCTACCTACCGTTTATGCTACTTATTCTCTGTACCTTTTCCCCCTCTCTCCCCCACCCATTCCCCCACTGATAACCTCCATGTGATCTCCATTTCTGTGATTCTGTTCCTGTTCTAGTTGTTTGCTTAGTTTTTGTTTTTGTTTTAGGTTCAGTTGTTAATAACTGTGAGTTTGTTGTCATTTTACTGTTTATATTTTTTATCTTCTTTTTCTTAGATAAGTCCCTTTAACATTTCATATAATAAGGGCTTGGTGATGATGAACTCTTTGAACTTGACCATATCCGGGAAGCACTTTATCTGCCCTTCCATTCCAAATGATAGGTTTGCTGAATAGAGTAATCTTGGATGTAAATCCTTGCCTTTCATGACTTCGAATAATTCTTTCCAGACACTTCTTGCCTGTAAGGTTTCTTTTGAGAAATCAGCTGACAGTCTTATGGGAACTCCTTTGTAGGTAACTGTCTCCTTTACTCTTGCTGCTTTTAAGATTCTCTCCTTATCTTTAATTTTGGGTAATGTAATTATGATGTGCCTTGGTGTGTGCTTCCTTGGGTCCAAGATTTTTGGGACTCTCTGAGCTTCCTGGACTTCCTAGAAGTCTATTTCCTTTGCCAGATTGAAGAAATTCTCCTTCATTATTTGTTCAAATAAGTTTTCAATTTCTTGCTCTTCCTCTTCTCTTTCTTGCACCCCTATGATTCGGATGTTGGGGCGTTTAAAGATGTCCTGGAGGTTCCTAAGCCTCTCCTCATTTTTTTGAATTCTTGTTTCTTCATTCTGTTCTCATAGAATGTTTCTTCCTTCTGGTTCACACCATTGATTTGAGTCCCAGTTTCCTTCCCATCACTGTTGGTTCCCTGTACATTTCCTTTATTTCACTTAGCATAGCCTTCATTTTTTTTCATCTTATTTGATACCATATTAAACCAATTCTGTGAGCATCCTGATTACCAGTGTTTTGAACTGTGCATCTGATAGGCTGGCTATCTCTTCATTACTTAGTTGTATTTTTTCTGGAGTTTTGATCTATTCTTTCATTCAGTCCATTATTTTGTCTGGGCACACCTGTTATGTAGTAAGGGATGGAGCCTTAGGTGTTCACCAAGGCAGAGCAACCCAGGTCTCTGCATTGTGACACTGTTTGTGGGAGAGGGGTTTGTGAGGGAACAATGCCACTTGCTCCGCTCTCTGCCAGTTTTCAGTCACTTCCCTCTCTACCCACAAGCAAATTGGGCCCTTCTGGTGCTGATTCCCAGGTGGGTGGGTTTGTGTACATTCTAGGACCCTGTGGGTCTCTCTAACGAACTCTCCTGTGAGGCTGAGAGTTTCTCCCACTGCCACCTCAGCCCCCACAGGTGTCTTCAGTGAGAGGTTTTGAGGCTTTACTTCCCCATGTGGGAACTCTAGGTTACACAGTCTGTCTCAATCCCCAGTTGATCCTCAGGTTTATCTGCACTCAAATGTGAGATCGCCCAGTCCGCAATCCATCCTAGCAAGGAGAAACAACTTGTTCTAACTGACACAGAAATCTGGGGGCAGAGCTGAGTCTAGAATCTAGGTTTTCTCACCTGCAACTGATCTCTTTCTAGCATCCTCTGCTATATCCCCAACCCACCCCTAAGAGTTTAGCCTTTGATGGACACTTTCTCCCTTGGTTCAATAGCCTTCTGAGCCCTAGATGCCCCACCTCACATGTACCAACTGCTTTTCCACTTTTAGACCCTCCCTGGTTTCCAATTAGCCTGATCACTTCACTGGCTCCTTTATACTCCAGATGCTTCCTATTTTCTACACGAGAGGTTTTGCTATTCCCCTTTCCTGAATGTTCCCTGTCATCCTTACCCAGTTAATCCTGACCATCCTGACCATCCTTCAAAGCTCAGCTCAACACTCTTCTCTAGTCTTCCTCATTCTAGTTTGTTCCCCTCCTCCTATCCATTGCCTCCACTCCGACCATTTGTAACTCTAAAACATGAACCAGATCACATTACTCCTCTGCTTAAATATTTAAATGGCTTCTGATGCCCTAAGGATATGGTTCCCATACTTCTCACTGTAAATTAAGGCTCTTATAAGCCTGGTCCCCGTCTACCTTTCCAGACTCAAGACTTGTTGCCTCCTCCTTCCCCACTCCCACCATCCTCCCTGAACTCCAGTCACATCTATCATCATTCCCCAAACTTGCCATGCTCTTTATGTCTCCATGACTTTACAAGCAAAAGCTAAAGGAGTCCATCATCACTAAACCAGCATCACAAAGTATGTTAAAGGGACTTTACATAAAGTATGTTATGTAAGTAGAAAGGGCCAAAACTAAAACTAAGAAAATACAGGAAAGAAAAAAAATCTCACTGGTAAAGGCAAACATTTAGTAAATGTAGTGGATGAACCAATTATAAAACTAGTATGAAGGTTAAAAGACAAAAGTAGTTAGAGCATATGTAACTACAATAATAAATTAAGCGATAAATACATACAAAAGATGTAAAATACAGTGTCAAAAACAAACATGGGGGAATTATTAAAAATGTAGTGCTTTTAGAATGCATTCAAACTTAAGTGCAATCAACTTAAAATAGGCTGATTTAAACATAGTTTGTTATATAATGAATCTTATGGTAACTACAATCCTAAAACCTATAATAGACACACAGAAAATAAAGAAAAAGGAACCCAAACAAATCACTAAAGAAAGTATTCAATGTACAAGACAGCAAGAGAAGAAGAAAGGAACAGAGAAGAACTACAAAAACAACCAGAAAATAATTAATGAAATGGAAACAACAAAAAAAGGTAATGGTGTTTGCTAATACCACTTCTATTTTACCCTTTCCTCAAAATCCCATGCAGTGCAACCAGGTTTTAAAAATAAAAATACACAGTCCTGGTTGGGTGGCTCAGTTAGTTGGAGCATTGTCACATACACTAAACGGTTGTAGGTTCAATCCCCAGTCGGGGCACAAATGGGAGGCAACCAATAGATGTGGCTCTCTCACATCAAGGTACCTTTCTCTCTCTCTCTCTTTCTCTCTCTCTCCCCCTCCCCACCCCCTTCCTCACTCTCTAAAATCAATAAACATATCCTTGGATGAGGGTTTTAAAAACAAATAAATATAAATTTTTAAAAATAAAAATGTATGGATTATAAAAGAAGATACAACACTATCATTATTTACAGGTGACATAGCTATCTACATAGAAAATCCCAAAGAACTCTCAAATAAGCTATTAGAATTTCTAAGATAATTTAGTAAGGTTGCTGCATCTAAAATAGATGAAAGTAATTGCATTTTTACACATGAGCAATAATCAGACAGAAAGACATTTTTTAGAAAGATAATTACCATAAAAAGAGAAAGTAACTAGAAAAAAGTTAAAAGAAATTGAAATTCTTTATAAAACTTTATTAAGGAATACATTAAATGAAACCCAAGTACATGGAAACACAAACCATATCTTCAGATAAGAAGATTCAATATTATCAATAGGTCAACTTTCTCCCAGTAGATCTGTAGGTTCAGTGCAATTTCAATCAAAATTCCAATAGAGTTTTTATGGATATTGGAAAACCAATTCTAAAATATACATGGAAGAACAAAATGCAGAGAATTCCTGAAGAAGCAAAACAAGTAGGGGAGACTTGTTCTCCCAAATATGAAATCACATTTAAAGCTACAGTAACTAAAGCAGTATAGTATTGGTGCAGACAAATAGACCAATGGCACAATATGAAGAGAGAATCCAAACAATACCCATGCATTCATGAAAAGTAGATTTACATCAACAGGTGTCCTTGATGGTTTCAGTTTGTTTATCTAGAAGCCCTGTCCACCTTTCTCCACTCTGCTCTGTGCCCAGGAGCTAGACTCCATCCATGGGCTCCCTTTCCTCTTGGCTTCCACTGGGTTATGGTGGGTTCCTTACCAGAAGGAAATCTGAAGGAGAGACAAGGATGAGGCTGAGTGGTCAAGTATTTATTCCTCTGGCTCGCTCTCCCTCTCTCGCTCTCACTCTCAGCATAGGGATTGGCATGTTTCTCTCCATAAAGTCTCGCCTCCTATTTAGTGGCTTTCTTCTCCTGCTTCTTTTTCTGGGTCCAGTAAGTCCTGCCTTCTCCTTGACCCTTCAGGATTAGAAGTGGAGAGTGTTCCCAGCTATCACCAGTCCAAGACTGTTCCACCATCTCCTGCAGTTTCCCTTAACTCTGCCCTGCCTATATAAATAGTACCTTTATTTTTTAAATAGTACTTTTATTAAACTCTCTTCAATTACATTGTTTGAGTATGCCTTCTGTTGCTTGCCAATATCCTGACTGATACCACCAACCCTGCATATTGGTGAGGAAAGGAAATAAGTGATTGGTCCATGAGGGGGAAAACTGATTACCCATGAAGGGGAAAGAGTACAATTCCTCATGGGATACACAAAAATCAATTCCTCAGGCCTCAGTATAAGGATTTCACAAATAAAATACTAAGAACAAACTTAAAAGCAAAATATTGATAAAAGTCATTATATTAAATTAAAAAACATCTCTTAATCAAATGGCACCATAGAGTAGTAAGATAATCCACAAACCTGGGGAAAAATATGTAATACATAAAACCAACATGTCATTGTTATCTAGAATTCTGTTATTCAATACGAAGGCCATTAGGTATGTGGCTATTCAAATTAAAATTCAGTAATATTAAAATGTTATTTCCTCTCTTGTACTGGGCACATTTTAAGTGCTTCAATAGCCACATGTCTCAAGTAGCTACTATTTTGGATAGTGCAGATATTGAGCATTTCTATCATCATAGAAAGTTCTATTGGATAGCCATAATCTAGAATATGGAAAGAGTCCTAGGATTCAATAAGAAAAAAAGAACATTCCAAACAAAACAAAAAGAGCAAGACACAGAACGGGTACTATATTTTGCAATGCATTATGTGCATTTTGCCCAAATTTTTGAGGAAAAAATAAGGATGCACATTATACATGGGTATAATGATTAAATACCATGGACATAATAATGGATATAATAATCCCATGTATAATACACACAAAAACATGAGGGTGCATTATACACAGCAAAATACAGTATTTCAGAGGAAAGTAAATGTGTTTGGTCCCATGTGAAAAAAATGTGGAATTTCAACAGACATCAGCAAAATATACAATGTATATTTTGTATTTCATGCTCATCATATTGGCAAAATTGTAAAAAAGTACAAGTGTTGGCAAAATTATGGGGCAATAGGAACTCATGCATTGTAGGGGATTGTAAACTGATACAACCATTTGAAAAGAGTTTGGACTTCTGGTGAAGATGGCAGCCTAGGCAGACACAGCTCACCTCTTCACACAACCAGATCAAAATTAAAACTAAAATATAGAACAACATCACTCAGAACATTCAGAAATCAAGTTCAATGGAAGTCTGACAACTACGAAATTAAAGAAACCACATTCATCCACAGTTGGGTAGGAGGGGCACAGATGCAGAACAGGCTGGTCCCTCACCCATGTGTGGTGGAACAAAATTTGGGAGAGCTATCTCGTGAGCAAGGAATCCCAACACCACACCCAGGCACCCCAGCCCAGGGTTCCAGTGCCAGGAAGATAAGTCCCCACAACTTTTGGCTGCAAAATACAGTGGGGCTTCAGTCGGTGGAAGAAACTTCTGGAGCCCCAAGCAGTTCCTCTTAAAGAACCCACACACAGACTCACCTACTCAGACTTACTCCATCTGAGCTCCAGCACCAGCACAGCATCTTGAAAGACATTAGTGGAATACAGGGAGGAACTGAAGTGTCTGGCATCAAGGCAAGCAAAGGCCATTGTCCCTTATCTAACCCCTCCCCTCACAGAGCCACAGAACCAGCAAGCTGGTATGATATCTGAGACTCCATCAACCTGGCTAACATTATTTGACCAACTTTAGAGATCCCCAGATACTCCACTCCACCCAACTTACTGGCCCACCCAAGCTGCTTTTCCATATGAACGGCTGGTCTCCATTCATGGTGCACAACTCCCTAAATCCTCTCAAAAAAGCAACAGCTGGCTTCAGTGAGCCCCAGGCCTGGTTCTAGCAGTAACCAATGTAGATTTACATCTTGGCTTCACCTGGGAATCTCCAAGCCCAGCACAAGTAGCAGCCATTTCAGATTGCTTTATACCTCAGACAGGGTGACCCTGGTCAAAAAACAGGTGGGGCTGATCTGGGCCTGCACCACCTGAGAAACCACTGCCAGAATATCCAGTGGACAGCTACAGACATGTCAGATCACCACCACCCTGCCCTGCACAGGTGATCCTCCATGGAGGGCGGAGGTTGGTGATAAGTGATCACAGCCAATCCTTGCAGCTCACTGGCATGGGTAAATCCCTCCCATTGATCTCCCAAATGCACCCGAGGCTCAACTACAAGAGGAGGGTATACTCAGCCTACACAAAGGCTGCACCTCGAGTAGCCAGACTGGGTGATAGGGGAGACTGCGCCACTGGATCCTACAGGACACCTACTACATTAGGCCATGCTACCAAGACAGGGAGTCATAGCAGTTCTTCCTAATACATAGAAAGAAACACAAGGAGGCTATCAAAATGAGGAGACAAAGAAACATGGCCCAAATGAAAGAACAGATCAAAACTCCAGAAATAGAACTAAAGGAAATTGAGCTAAGCATCTAACAAATGCAGAGTTCAAAACACTGGTTATAAGGATGCTCAGGGAACTTAGTGATGACCTCAGCAGCATAAAAAAGATCCAGTCAGAAACACAGGATACACTAATTGAAATAAAGAACAATTTACAGGGAAACAATAGTAGACTGCATGAAGTCTAGAATCAAATCAATGATTTGGAACGTAAGGGGAAAAAAAACAACCAATCAGAAGAAGAAGAAGAAAAAATAATACAAAAAATGAGGAGAGTATAAGCAGCCTCTGGGGCAACTTCAAGAGGTCAAACATTCGCATTACAGGGATGCCAGAAGGAGAAGAGAAAGAGCAAGAAATTGGAACTCTATTTGAAAAAAGAATGAAAAAAACGTCCCTCATTTGGTGAAGGAAATAGAGATGTAAGTCCAGGAAGCACACAGAGTTCCAAACAAGATGGGTGCAAAGAGGCCCACTCCAAAACACATCATAATTAAAGTGCCAAAGGTTAAAGATAAAGAAAGAATCTTAAAAACAGCAAGAGAAAAGAAGTTAGTTACCTAGAAGGGAGTTCCCATAATACTGTCAGCTGATTTCTCAAAAGAAACTTTGCAGGCTAGAATGGATTGGCAAGAAATACTCAAAGTCATGAAAAGCAGGGACCTACAGCCAAGATTCCTCTACCCAGCAAAGCTCTCATTTAGAATCAAAGGACAGATAAAGAGCTTCCCAGACAAGAAAAAACTAAAAAAGTTCATCATTACCAAATCATTATTTTTTTTGGTCTTTTTTTTTTTATTATTTTATTGTTGTTCAATTACAGTTGTCTGCATTTACCCTCCCCCCACCCCACCCCAGGCAAACCCACCTCCCTCCCTTGCTTCCACCCTCCCCCTTGGTTTTGTCCATGTGTCCTTTATAGCAGTTCCTGAATACCCTTGTCCCCCTTCTCCCCTTTCCCCTCCCCTCTGGTTACTGCCAGCTAAACTTCAATGTCTCTGGTTCTATTTTGTTTCTCTGGTTGTATTTTGCTTGCTTACCTCAGAAGCGTCTTGGCTGTGACTGATCTGAATTCCCCGGTAGCTGATCTGGCCTCGGTGCCTTTGCTCCTGAAACTTTTTATGAGTCCTCATACGAAACTTTTTAACATTTCATATAGTAGAGGCTGCATGATGATGTACTCCTTGAACTTAACCTTATCTGAGAAGCACTTTATCTGCCCTTCCATTCTAAATAAAAGTTTTGCTGGACAGATTATTCTTGGTTGTAGTCCCTTGCTTTTCATGATTTGAAATATCTCTCTCCAGCCCCTTCTTGCTTGGAAGGTCTCCTTTGAGAAATCCGCTGACAGTCTTATGGGGATTCCTTTGTAAGTAACTGTCTCTTTTTCTCTTGCTGCTTGTAAGATTCTTTCCTTATTCTTGACCTTGGGTAATGTAATTATGATGTGCCTTGGTGTGTTCCTCTTTGGGTCC